>CAEGAE010057154.1:0-15591 GCA_903067095.1 Girardinus metallicus
GAGAGAGAGAGAGGAGGGGGGGGAGGGGGGGGAGGGCGGGGGGCGGGGGGGGGGGGGGGGGGGGGCGGTGGGGGGGGGGGGGGGGGGGGGGGGGGGGGGGGCGCAGATTCAGCAAAACATCAGAGAAACTTTGGAGAAATGGGAAATGAAAATCTGATCTATCCTTTTTTAAAAAATGTGAGATATGGTTGAATTGTTTCCTTTTGCTTAAAAAAAATAGGAAAAGACAAAATGACCTCTGGGTAGGACTGCGTGTCACTTTGTACCCCACTTTTGTACCTAAGAGCTGCTATGGGATACATTCCTCCAAGGGTTGGCATTTATCGTATCGCTTACCATTTATCGTGATAAGAATTTTGATTTATCATTGACACTATAAACTTTAATTAATGAGGTTTAAAAAAATTAAAGGCAATATTATTGGGAATGTTATTTTTTCTTTTTTCTTTTTTTTTTACTATTTATTGATGCTCTGTTTGTTCAACTACAGCATCAATAAATGTCAGGAAATCCCAAAATATGAATAAATGTAATTTCTGTTTTTCGGCTTTAGTGATATAAATAAAACTTCTTTCAGGGAAGGAGCCTGTTTCAAATGGGGATAATTTTCCAGGGGCAGCGTTTGTGCTTGTGGGGTAAATAATGCTGTGGCCTTCAGTCACAGTCATTCAGTTGCCTAAAAAAAATGATGGATTAATTTTTTTTTTTTTTTAGTCGCCATTTTTATCATTATCACAATAATACTACAAAATATCGTGATAAAATTCTAAGCCCATATCGCCCACCCCTACCTTCCTCCATGTTGTATACTAAACGAACCGATGTATGAACTGCAATCGGTCCGGTCAGTGCCGGTCATTTCGGCCCTACGCCATTTCACCAATTTGATTGGCTGATTTCCTCTTGAATCAGCAAATCGGGATCGCTGATTGGATTTGTTGGGCTGGCTGGCCTAAAATATCCGCTGGCCAGAGCGTTGTGCTCTTCTGTGACAATTTGACAACTGTCACAAAAGAGCAGGTTTTTCTTTTTGTAATCCACCAGTGTAGAGTAAGAAATGTGATTCTTTGACTTCAGCCAATACTCATTATGAGTCGGCGGTCGCTTAGAGCTAATTGTGTTTTCAGGTGCTCGTAGTCTGTCAAGAGCTCTGAAAAGGCATCAAAACAAACATAATTTGAAGAGAGCGTAATACTTTTTGTCCCATTTTTTTTTTTATCAGAAATTACGTAAACAAGAACCTTGAAGCAAAATGATCAACTCAAACCTTTGGATATCAGTTTGTTTTTGCTTGTTTGTTGCAAAGATTTATAGCCAAAAAAACCGGTGCAGAAATCTTATAGACATTCACTTAGTCATACAATGTCTGAACTTTTATATCGGACCTCAACTGAGTGTGGTTCTGACCTTCGTTATTGGACTCAACTCTGACCCCTAATCAAACAGCAGTGACTGTGAGCATTTTCCGGATGTAGATATTATTTAACCGAGTCATAAAATCACATGACGTACTTGTAGATTAGGCGTTTGTTGGTTCCAAAATGACCCAAAAGGGCTGATGAATCAACGTATGGTTGGTGTTGGGACTGATGTCACAGTTACCAAACGATAAAATCTAAAAAGCTACAAAATGACAAATGAGTGAATTAGCCGGTGCAAATCTGGTGGGTTATAAACGGCAGAATGGAGGAAAAAACATAAAGAAATAAGCACATCAGAAGTAATAAATAAAAGTGATGTAGCGTTAAATTTCAATTTTCTTTTTTCTCTATTTTTTTAAAGTTTTTGTTTCTTTATCTGCTTTTAATTCCTTCTCTTCTTTAGTCATTTATTTTTCTTGCATTTAAAGAAGTCTTATTTTGTTTCTGAGAGCCACAGAAAAACTGATGTAGCTTCTTGATTCATCATCTATAGTATTTAATCAATAAAGGGCCTTTTTTTTAATCTGACCACTGGACATTTTAGTTCATCAAATTTACTACATTTGTCCTCTCCAGAGACTTCACAAGACAAGCAGGTCCAAATCCCTCCCAATGATACATATAAACAAAGATTTGGCACTAGCTTGCTTTAAATCACTCCACTTCCTTATTGTTAAATAAGCTTTATATCTAATACAATCCAATTTGATCCCAATTATGATCCATTCAAAGTCATATCATCTCATGACATCAGCCAGTAAAGCCGACTCCATGGAGACAATGGCTTTGGAGCAATCCCTCGTCCTGGAAAGGCATGTTGCGACACCGAACAACATTTGCGATATTGTGTGGAAAAGTGCTGACGCAGGAGAATAAGAATCATCATTAACATTTATCATTCAAATCAATATATCGCTTCTTCTTTGCATCATTTTAACCAGATTCATTATTACAGTGCTTTTTTTCTGGCGCCCGTAGGTGCTAACAGCCGTTAACATTAGTGAAACTGTTGTGAATTTAATTTTGCACACTTGTTTGTGAAATACAAACCAGGGAAGTTGTACCGGATTGGAAAGGAAACAGCTAAATATAACACATGTCAAGGTTTCAAACAGCACTCTTGCGTTTACACGATGGACTGAAATATGCCTGCTGTTTAAATTTTGTCCCTTTATAAAAAAAAAAAAATAATCACATTTTGTTCCAAATTTCTGAGGTAAACAGTGTTTGCGGGCGGGAAAGTGGATGCAAATCTGATTAAGGAAGAGCTCCCATCCTTGTGTGATTCAGCTACGAAAGTGTGTCTAATCGGCTGAGAGCGCGCGCTAAAGGGCGCAAATGAGCGACTTATCAGGAGCGCTGATTCGATTTGTAGGGCTAAATGAACATTTGGGGCTTTTCGAATGGCTGCAAAATGGCAGCGACGAAACAGAACCACGCGCTGGCTTTACAAAAACATCCCAAACAGGAGCAGAAATTAGCTAGAAAAACATGGAGGGAGGACATATGAGGGCACGTGCGGCCGTGAGCGCCTCCTTCATCGTCACTTTCGCTCCTAACCCTGCCCCCCTTCTTCCTCCTCCTCATTACTGATGTATATTTCGTTGTCCGACGGCTTAATTTTGATTTATAGTCCGCCCATAAATTAGAAAAATATGCGTTAGAAATCCAGAAAAAAAAAAAGAAAAAAAAAAGAGGGGGCTCGTGATGTCAGGGGACCGGCTGATATTTAAGATGTCAGAAATACATATTGGATTAACGCGCTTTGTTCCCCCAGCAAAAGCAGGTGTTTAATCACGGCTGATGGCTCGAGCGAAATGCGTTGGGACAGGCCGCGCGCGCCGCAGGAAAAGAAAAAAAAAGAAAAGAAAAGAAAAAAGCAGCCGCTTCGGCTCCCATCGCCATAAATCACGTCGCATCTCTCCTTTCCTTCAACACTAGCTTTGCTTCCTTCCTTCCTTCCTTCCTTCCTCCGCGCGCGCGCACACGCTCTCGGTTTCCCTCGTCACGCGACGGTCGCGCGCTTTTCCCTCACGCCTGAACCCGCGGGTTCAACCTGCTGATCAGGAAGGTAATTGAAGCAACAGTCCTTAATGTGAGCCTGATGCGATGACGGTAAAACAATTACTGGCTGATATTAATTTAATTCTACGGACTAATCAGGATTCGCGAAGCTTTAGATGATGTGCTTACATTTTTTTTTCCTTTTTCTTCTTCTTGTTTTTCTTCTTCTTCTCTCTCTCTTTCTCTCCAAGCCGGTAGAGGTAGCACCGGCAGCACAGGTGAGATCCGCTGTCATTTCCTCACATTAGCACGGATGAGCAGTTGTGAACAAACCCGACTCCAGGCCTTTTTAAGCTTATTTAATCGCTAAATGACACAAATTAATGCCATCAATCATTTAAAGCAAAAGGCGCTAAAAGGCACTAAAAGCATCAACGCTACAAGTTATTTCAATAGACTTTTAGAAGACATCAAAAACAATGAGCGCAAAACTCTTAATTTGAAGGAAAATTATTTTTTTTCATTTTTTTTTTCAGATAAAAATCCCCCCATACTTTTGGCTTCAGAAGCAGCCTACAGTCACGTGTGTAATTTCATATCACTATGAAAATAGATATACAGACAGACAGATAACAATTAAGTAATGTTGACTTCTAAAAATACTACATAGATCTTATATGACTTAAAAGAAATTTACTTTGTGATCTAACGTCTTGAAATTGGGCCTCTGTCTCTTTAAGACACTCCTGCTGTTTCTAAACTCCGCCTTCAGGAAGTCACCACAACATGGCTCCCCTATTAACATTTTTATCAGCGTTTCACTGAGAAGCATGAGCTCAGCAGATGTGCAGCTCCACCAGGTGTTTGCCAATTGCTGCTGGCTAGTCTGAAGGAGCTGAGTAGGTGAGTCAGAAGCTTGGAAATTGAAGCTCTCAGGAGGAGCTACTTCTTGAAGGCGGAGCTTGGTCCCCCCCAGGTGTCTTGCACAGCTATATGGTTGACACAGGAGATTAAAGGATTTATCAAACATGCATGAAAGAATCAAAGCAGCACTCCAGGTGTTTTTTTGATGAGTAGATTACATTATAACATGATGTAAAGCTAACAAAAAAGTCGAATTACATAATACTGCCCCTTAAACACGAAGACACACATTAGAGAACTCATTCAGGATGCAACTGACAGAAAACGTATGTTTCTTTCCCCTCGTGGCGCCCCCTGGGCTTTCCGCCCTAGGCAGACAGCCCTGACTCGCAAGTCAAACACGTCCTGTGGCTGTTAATGCACTATTTTAGTTTGATCATTCTGCTGAGTTGGGTGGAAGGAGGTGACTCCACCTCAGACACCATGATCACCCTCAACCGGGAGGATCGAGGCCGGTAACGCGGCCTGTCCGGAGCACCGGCCGGGAATGGATGAGGGCCGCCTGGAGCTCTGAAGGCTGAGACTGGTGAAGGAGGTGGTGGTGGAGGATTGGGGGAGGTGTGTCGGCGTGCGTTTAGGAGAGCAAACATTCCCAAGGTCACCCGGTGAACTGGAACCATGGGAGGAGAGACGCATGGAGAAAATAGTGCGTTTTGACATGAGCGCGGCATTTGATTAAAAGCCAAAGTAATGGGTTTAAACACACGCAGCGAGAATGCCTTCAGACTCTGCGCCCCTCCTCCTCTTCCTCCTGCAAATTACTTAACGGTGCAGTGATGGAAATAAGGTTGTAATGTTTGGTAATGGAAAAGAAAGCCTATGCGGGCCGTTCGTCTCTTTTTCTGCTCTTCTTGTTTTCTGACATACACAAAATAAATTACCCAACTAATAACCATGGCGCATGAATTCTGTTTTTTCTTTTCTCTCCTTTTTTTTTTTTTAGTTCCTCGAGTGAATTGGACTTTCTTCTTCTCCGAGCATTTTTCCATTCACAGTAATGCTGAAAATGATGAGGCATCAGTCTTGTAATGTAACATTAGCAGCCGAGACTCGAGGGATAAAAGAAAAAAAGAGAAGAAGAAAACTAAGAAGAAGCAAAAGCAGCAGAAGAAAACTAAGAAGAAGAAGCAGAAGAAGAGAAACACTGGATGTGAATTTGAAATTGAAGTGGAATTAGAAGAAAAAAAATTTATGTGGCATCTGCAGAGCACGAACAGGGACGGTTGCTATGAAAGCCACTGTGAAGACGAGCTCAAGTGTACTAGTTTCCAGAGAGAGAAGTGCTAATCAAGCATTATTGGACATGAAAACTCAACAATTAAGTGCAGGAATCCACCGATGGCAACGAGTACCTCCCACCGTCTGTCAGTCAGTCAGTCAGTCTGCTGTTTGTCCTGGAACCAGCTCCTCAATAATCCCCTAATTCCTCTCTAATTCCGCATGTCAGGGCCCCGTGTCCTCGCCGTCCCGCCCATTGGCCCCTCCGTCGCCCCGTTTTCAGCTCTCCCCAGCATTAGTCAGCTCAATGACACACGGCAAATTGCATTTAATAAATTAGCTTAATGGATCCGACGATCGGTTAGCGGGCGCAGTGTTTCCTCTGGTTAAGCGAAACATTTATATCCTCTTGATCCTTTCCTCTCTCTCTCTCTCTCTCTCTCACACACACACACACACAGTGCCTCGCAAAAGTTTTCACTCCCGATGAACTGAACTGTCCCTCACTTTTGTGACGGTAAACTAAACCTGTTACGATACAAAAGAAATAATAATTTTGCCGGACGGCACATCGTCCCAGAAGTTATTGCGGTAAATGATAATATTGTAGATTTGAGACCATTTTCAAGCAATATAATGCTAACGGCATGATAATGCAAGAACACACCCTCAAAGATCAATAAATGTCAAACTGTAACAAACATTTAACACTGGAGCTGGAAGACATTTTAAATACCCAAAATAAATAAACAAAACAACAAGTTGGATAAAGTCTGTGTAAACAAAATTCTTCAAAAAAGGGGGTTAGTTGAGACCGGAGCACCAGACTGAAGACTTTTTTTCATCCAGTTTTGGTAAAAAGAGAGAAAAACGACAAGTCGTGCAAATAGAAATTATTGAGTTAGTTTAACTTGTCATGCGATTGATTGATTTATTGCTTGCTGCAACAGGGCTACGTACAACAAACTTCCAGGTGTTTTATTTGCAGTTTCACACATTTTATTTCTCAAATTTAAATCAAAACAAGTATTTTCAGAATCTTCTTAACGTACTCTCTAATGTGTATGGAGGGCCGGAATGGGTTACAAACTAAACGAATAACCAGTCTGTAAAATAATACAGTGCAAATGTACTAAATTCACCAAAAAATGTCCCATTAAATCATTATTATTCAGGAAGCGTTACGGTCTGCAAAGTTTGTGAACCTCTGTAGTAAACAGAAGTTCCCTTGGTCATAGTGAAGACCAAGGGAGAACGCTGTGGAGAAGTTTAAAGCATGTTTGGGTTAAAAGAAGAAACGTCCCTAACCTTAATCTGAAATGGACTGGAAATTCACATCATTGGGAAAATGAGTTGACAGGACAACTGGCGATGCGCCAGACGATACCGAGACTTGACAAAGAGATGGTAGGGGGCGCTAAATGCGGGACAAATCTGCAAGAAGACCTGTGAGATGATTCAAAAAAACTCGAGACTGGTTGACGGTCTGTCCTCCAGCAGGACAACGATCCCAAAACAAACAGCCAGAGATCTAATGGAATGGTAGAGGTAGAATGGTCCAGTCAAAGTTCAGAGACAAATATTAATGCGAATCTGACTGGAAAATAGACAATCAAAGAAACTCTCGATTTTGGACAATTGGACATATTTTTGGTTTTCTTTCCTTTCCACCGTTCACGTGTTGGTTCTGTCGCGTGAAATCCAAACACGACGTGTACAATTCTGTGGTTCTTCAAGGGGTTTGAACACTTTTTGCAAGGCGCCACGTTCAGGCCACAGCAAGGGTAAGCAGAGACCTTGAGTGGAGCTGCGTCCCTTTCGTCTCTCTGCCGTCGTTCATACCCGGCGCATAGAGGAGGGAGGCTCTAAAAAACCTTTTCAGACCATAAATCAGCATCATCAGCATCAGCTCCAGCAGCAGCAGCAGCAGCAGCATCCTGCACTCTGGGAGCCACGCTGGCTGCACGCGCCTAAATGTCACTACATCCCTTTATGGCCTCTGCATGTTTGGTTGCGCAAAACAATCTCATCGGACATTATTGATGTTACAGATGTTATAGTAATCAAATTATCGGCCTGTGAAGGGCCCCCGTGTCACAGCGCCGTGTGATGAATTATAGGAAAGGTCACTGGCTGCTGCCGCCGCTGCAGCTGCTGCCGCTCAGGTGAGAGGATGCAAACGCTGTTTTCGTTTGATTTGTTTAGTTTTTATTTTTTGTCCTGTTCAGCTGAGGCGCGCGGGGCTTCGGCTACGTCTCCATGGAGGAAGGAGGAGCTTTTTTTTTTTTTTTTGTTTCGCAGCCTTTACCCTTTTTTTTGTATTCACAAGCAGCAGGAGAAACAAAAAGTGTTTGTTGAAAATTCAGAGGACAGTTTTCTTAAATTTAAAAGCATAAAAACTAATCACGGAAATGTAATTAGGCCTTCAATGCTTTATGGAAAGTTGTTTTTATTTATTTATTTTTTATGTGTGTGACTATAAGCTAAAGGTGTTCAAAGCTGATTATAAATGCACTGTTTCAAACTGAAAATGACTTTCTGGGGACAAACAGGTTTTTTTTTTATTTTTATTTATTTATTTTTTTTACCTTTAATCATTAAAGGGAGAGTATAATGTAAAATCACAATTTTTTGATGAGCTTTGCATCATGTCATAATGTCGTACCCTCATCAAAAACTTACCTGGAGCGCTGTCTTGATTCTTTCATACATGTTTGAGAAATTCTTTTAGTCTCCCGTGGCAACCGTTCAAGCTGTGCAAAACGCTTGGGTGGAACCTAGCTCCGCCTCCGGGACGTAGCTCCTCCTCCGAGCTGCGGTTTCTAAGCTCCTGAGTTTCCTCCCCTCCTGTTGCTCCTCCACTCAGCTCCATCAGACTAGCCGGCAGCAATTAGCAAACACCTGGTGGAACTGAGCAAAAACATTGTTAAAGGGCAAATAGGGGAGCCATGTTGTGATAACTTCCTGAGGGAGGAGATTCAGAAAGAGCCTCAAAATTGGAAGAAAGTGTTCTATAGTCAGAAAATAACAATGTAGCTCCCTAAAGCTACTTTGGGATGAAAATAAACACAGTAGCTCACCCTCTACACACATTTCCCATAAGTAGAACACGGTGGTGGCAGCAGCATGCTGTGGAGATGCTTTGTCACAGCAAGGATGAGGCAGCCGGTTGGGGTCGGTAGGGAGATGGATCCAACTACATGCTAGAGGCAAAACAGCTCACCTTCCACAAGCCTCGTCTTATTCTGTTAGATACGTTTCCTTATTTTAAGCAGTTTGTGCCCAACATTTGTACTGTGTTGCTTTTTGCTTTTGAGAAGGCGACTTTTTGCAGCGCAATCATCTTTCGAGGTGGGTACACAGTAAGAAGAAAACGGGTGATCCATGTCAAAATACACGGCGTTACAAGCAATCACATTAAATTTACCCGAGTAAATGTGTTAAGTTGTCGTGTTAAACAAACGTAACTAATGGAAGTTTGACAAAAATTCGACTACATGTGACAAATTTACTGGGGTTTTTTTTGTTTGTTTGTTTATTGTTTTTTAAAGTTAGAGCTCCATTGTCTTTGTTTTCAGTGTAACATGACTCATCTACACTAATTACCTAGAAGTCGGACATTTTCAAATTCAAAAATACTTTATTGATCCCAAAGGGAAATTAAATTAGATTTATGAACACAACAAACACTTCTAAAAATAAATAAGTAAATAAATCTACTTTTGGCATTACAGTAGATGACTCAAATGTGCTTTTAGATGCGTTCATTCACAGCAGCACTTTGGGCTTCATTTTTGATCAACAGAGTGAGATCTGGTCCCTAAAGCAGAGCGGGGTGAGCCGGCTGCTTAAGGCGGGAAGCTCCGCTGTCACTTCCGGCCGCATTAACCCAGGCGCAATTAGATGTCAGAACGCCGCCGCTCTCTGCTGTGATGACGGCCTTGAGGCTGAGCGAGGCGGGGAGAGAGAGAGAGAGGGGCCCCTAATCAGGAGAGTAAACTCCGCTATATTTCAATTTGGGAGGGCGCTCTTCCGCTCCGGGGGGCTGTGGCACCGGTGATAAATAAAACGCCCATTTACTCCCCATTTCGCCCGCAACGCAGACATCCAAAAAAAAAAAGAAAAAAAAACGCGCTGCGCCATCGGCCCTCGTAATCATCGCCGAACGTGCATTTTTTGGACGCCGAACATAAATCACGCAATTGGAAACGCCGTGATTAGAGGAGTAGGGGGGGAGGGGGGAGGGTGCCAAACTCAAACAAATGCAGCGTGTAACCTTGTCAGCTCCTGAAATCATCTCCAATGAGAAATGAAACAAAATGGAACAATTGACTCATATCCAAACAGGAGGAGGTGGAGGAGCGGTGTGTGCGCGTGTGTTGTCGGGGGGAGGGGGAAGGGGGGGATCAGTTGCACGTGAAGAAAGAAGAAGAAGAAGAAGGAGGAGGAGGAGGAGGGGGGGGAAAAAAAGCTCAAGATAACAAGATTACAACCTCCTCTGGTGTAATCCCTCTGTATTATGACACATCTGTTATTAAGAAATGTGACAAAGGTGGCCCCCCGAGTGGCCCGGGCCCTAAAGCCCCTTTCAAATGTTATCCAGCAGGTTCCCGGAGTCGCTCCGGAGTGCTAATTGGCCGATTGAGTCCATTTATGTAATCCCTGCGCTCCCCTGCTGCCCTCGAGCCCTCGAGCCAGTGGATTTGGGGCTGAAGTGCCGCACACGGTTCTCTATTCAAATATCTCCATATGACAACTGCTCACAGAGCGCTCCAATTAAAGGCCAGTCACTTTCCATTTGGGCCGAGTCAATGGGTCTGCGCCGTGTGCGTGGCGCAAACAAAAGGACCCTTCCAAAGCATTTAACTCCCCCCTTCGTTCATCCCCCAAAAAGTGACCGCTGGGTGCCGCCTCTTCCAAAAAAAAAAAAAAAAGCCCTTCTCAGGGGATTACAGGCTGGACTTGGGAGGAGAATCGGGGCCGCGCTAAAGAGATCCGTGGCTGTACGTGCTCAGCAGCGTGAAAATGAGATGCGCATTTAAATCTGGGAGCGGCTGGGTCCACGCGCCAGCTATAGGGAAGCCCGGTCCGGCACCGGCAGAGGCACCGCCCCACCAGGCCGGGCCGGGCCGGGCCGGGCCGGGGTTAATTAAGCGGCCTTCAGAGCGACAGAGGCAGGAGAGGCCAACCTCGATTCTCCCTACATCTGTGATTTCAGATCCATCCGCGGTGGCAGAGGGGAGGATTTTAAATGGTAAATTAGCATTCAGATGAGAGGCGGCTGCAGATTGTTCAGAGCAGCATGCAGACAAACAGTCCGCGTGTAGCAGGAGGTTCATGCGGCCAACAAAATGTCTCCGGGATGTGGAGCACGAAAAATGACAACATTTCGGAAAACATTTTTGCGATGTGAAAATAGAATTTGATCCTCAATAAGTTTGATCTGTCTGCAGCTATTGACCCCATAAAGTCACAGCCAGGCACGCATGGCCATTGTCTTCCTACGCAACTCCACTGGAATAAAAAATCTCAGTTCACAGACAGTCTGGGGTTTATCCCGTTCACTTGGATTCCCCGTCGGTTGAATTTCTGCCGGCCAATCAGCGAACAGAAGGAGAAGCGGTGAATGATGACGTCGATTTTCTGAGCCAGGCTGCAATTTCAGAATTGCAGCCTGTCTGTAGTTTTAGCAATGGCAGCGGAGGAAACGAGCGAAGCCGTTCAGTCCATGTTGGCCACGCTTCCAAATATTGACTCAACATGAACGGCCATCTTGTTCGGCTCAGCACTTCTTTCCTTGCAGTGCAGGATGGTTGTTCACAGCAAAGGCAATTTCCGATAAACTTCTCACCGTCGAGTTTTAAGAGTTTTAAAATGGAAGAGTTCAGCCCAAGAGGCTGTTTTTTTTTTTTTTTTTTTTTTTTTAACCAGGCTAGGAAAGCATCAGTAAACAGCTCAAATCCGGGCAAGCAAGTGAATGTGTCCTTCTGATCAGAAAGATTTACGGTGTTTTTACGCCAAAAGGCGAATAGTCCAAAAGACTCGATTCTGTCGGGGACCAAAATTGTAACTTTTGTTCCATTTTCAGCTGCTGTGGTTCGCTTTCACACTGCACTGAGTCAAAGGAACCAAGCTAATCAAAAAAACCTGTTCCCCTTCTTGCCTGTGGTGGCGCTGCACAAAGAACCATTGAGGTAAAGGACCTGAAAACCTCTGAAGAAGACAAGAGCTGAACTTTTTTCTTCATAAAGTGCAAACAAAAATGTAGAGGGATTCAGATTTTAGCAGTTGTAGGATTTCACGTTTGTTGTTGGTAAAAGACCACAATTCATTTCCCACACTAGCGCTAGACTCACTTTAGTGTGGTGTGTTTACTCTGAACGCCCTCCACTGTAGTCTGCTACCTGCTCTTAAAGCAGTCTCCAGCTTGTTTGGCAATCAGAAATGAATTCAAACCCCACCAGAGTTCACTTCAACTGAGATCTAGGTTTCTAGGCAGACCAGAGTTTGCAGTTTTGAACCACATCAGAGTCTGATTGTGCATTCACACCTTCCCAAACGAACCGGAACTTTCTAAGCAAACGAGCTAGAGTCCTATTAAAGTGGACTAAACAGGGCTGGTGTGAATTCAGCCTCCTTAGTCTTAGCTGTTAGCTACAAGACTTTCAGTCTGGCTTTGTACAGAGCTAAAGTTCGAACTGATTGACTCTAGTTTTGTCAACTTTTCATTTGAAGGCGAAAAGGTCAATCATAGTTCTGCTCACATGGCATGGGTTTTTATTTAGTTTGGTCTCAGTTTTAGTCCAGGAAAAATAGTCATCGACAAACCGTAACTCAAGAAGTTTTTAATCATTAAACTAAAAGGCTGTTTTGTATTTTAAACGACCTCACTGTATTTGAGCATCTATAACTCAAAATCTGCAAAGCTGGCCGTGTTTCCATTACAAATGTGCGCAAAACGGACAAAACGAAAATGACACAATTTTGCAACTGCGGTGTTTCCGTTAAATAAGAGACCCAATTAAAATCACACATGAATAAGTTTGTTTGTGCAATAACTCATTAAAAATGATGCTGCGCCATCATCCTCCAACTACTTCCTGTTGTCTTCTTCTTCGTGGTTTGCGCCAGTGGCAACATCCGTTTGTTGGTCAAAGGACTCCTGTGATGCAAAGGAAAGCGTTTCCGTTGCAGTTTTGCGAAATAAATAAATTTTGATACGGCTGAAAAAAAAAAAATATATATATATATATATATAAATCTTATCCTAGCGCCAAACTTTTTGGCAAGAAACAATAGTTTTTCCTGAAATTGCCATGTTTTCATTATGCCAGTTTATTTTCGAAACGTCAAATTGCACTGTACAGTTCTAACTTGAACAAAGAGAGAATACTTTAAACTTCTGCTTTGGTATCTGGACTGTAACACTGTACACTACCGTGAACAATTTCCACCTGAATTGTTCCTCACTGATTTTGGATTCTCTTGTATTTTGTGAAACATTTAGTCTCTTTTTGACAAGAAATTACCAAAATCATTGCAAATACCTCACCTCGCCCGTCTTCCATGAACCTAATATATCTGGTCTTTGAAATTTGTTGCACTGTACATTTTTTATTCTACAAAACAAGTAAACAGGGAGGAAAAAAGTCCCGACTCACACGTATAAGTTTATACTCTACCTTATAAAAATGTAGAAAACAACGTGTATTTTTGCATCTGTAATTAACAGAAATACTGCAGCCCTACTAGTGAGAAGAAATGAACTCCAATGAGAGACGGAAAAAAAAATAAAAAATAGACAAGAAGAACACGAGCGCCGACAACCGCGAGGAGGCAAATCACGATAAAAAAAGAAAGAAAGAAAAAAAAGACGAACTCAAATTCCACGGACGAACAATACGTTCATTGAAAACAAGACAAACAGGCTCGCCGAGGCACTTCTCCCCTGATTTCCAGCCTCCATCTTTGCTTTTATCATCATTGAGAGCCCGATGCGGACGCAAAGTGTTTGCGGGCTCCGAGGCCCGGCCCGGCACTCATCTCCCGGTGCTTTATTGTGCCATGCAGTTCTTCATTATGAGCATCTAGAGGCTCAGTGAGGGAGGGCTGAGTTTAAGGGGGGGGGGGCTTTTGTGTGCCTGTATCCTCGTAGTTTATGCGTCTTTAACACCGCTAATACGCCACTATGTCAGACGGAGTCTGTTTTAGTGCGCGAGCCTTTATGGGCGGCAAATTGGTGGCGAATAGGACAGCGGAGCACTTTAGCAGCACTCACCTTCTCCTCACCCCTTTTAACTTATTAACTTATATTAACTCGGTTTGATCCTGTCAACAGGGCTCGCGCGCGGATCGCAAATAAATCCCGGCAGCTGGGCGTGGAAGAGTGAGCAAAATGTGTTTACCGCCGCGTGAAAAGGCCCGCACGCGCGCTCGCTCGAGGCTTTTTTTTTATTATTATTATTTTTTTTTTTTTTTTTTACCTCGTAGTCACTATTAATGAAGCCAATCTTCATTTTGACCGCGTGATCACTTTTTAATGCACTTGAGTGGCTTTTAAAGCGCAATCAAATGCTAATTAAAGGCCAGGGCTGACCATAAATGCTCTTTCGTGTTTTCGCTTCTTTTTTATTCTTTTTCTTTTTTGTGTGAGCATGCTCTCAACTCCAGGCTGAACGCAAGCATGAGTCAATTGTTAAATGCACCTGCAGGGAGGTCGTTTCTATGAACTGTGTTGCTTGACAGGAGCAACACAACAACAAGAGAAGAAAGGAGTCCGATAATAAAAGCGGGCTTTTAAAGAATTTGTGCTGAATTGGTTTTGTTTGTCCTCCGAGTGGCTCATCCAGAGGCATACATTAGAACAGGTTTTCAATAGTCATGCTAGCCATTTAAAGACGCGACGCTGCTATTTTAAAGGGATTTTAATTGCAATAAAAGAAAAAATGAAGGACTATCACTTCACCACCCTTGATTATTTTGAACCAAAATTAAAATTTCACATTTTGCCACGCAGTGAACATCCATCTATTTTATTCTGATTTCATATCAAAACCCAAAGTCGCGCATAACTGTGGCGCATTGTTTTCCAATATGTATATGTACAAATATTATATTTACAAGCGTTGTGTACAATATTCCCATCAGCTCCGACTAGCTTCCCTGTCCCTCCAGAAGAAAACCAGCCTGACAGCATGATGCAGTCACCACCGTGCATCACTTTGGAAACGGCGTGTTCAGTTATTTTACCAGCCTCGTGTGAAGTTTGTTGGTCAAAAAGTTGAATTCTGAGCTTGTCTGCTGCGCATGCTCAACTGAAATCAGGTCTCTGAAACATAAATATGCTTCAGTATGGCTGGAAGTTTGGCACCAGTGTCGTGTGGATTGTTGTTCATCCAGAAGCTTTCAAATCCTTTTTCAGCCTCTACAACTTTCTGTCGAGCTTCCCGTTCCTGAGCAGCTGCAGAGATTTTTCTCACTTTTTTTTTTTTCCTTTTGGATAGTTATGACACGTAACCATGGCAACAAAGTATTGCTTTTACAACTTGGAGCAGACGATTAGCATCTCTCACCTCTAGCCTAATGGCCAGACAGAGATCTAAAGCAGAGCGGCAAAAGCAAATGAGGCGGATTAGCGGCGCTTGCTAACAACTTACGCCATCCAGGACATTTTCCTGTTGCAATATCACATCTGCTGTCCAGATGTTCGACTGTTACCATGTGATGACAATCACGAGACTGTCGTCCCAGCCAGCACACCTAGGTGGGCCACACATGGGAAAAAAGAGGGCAGACCATATGGGGCCCAAATGGGGCCGAAATGGGTTTGTCCGCGGTTTCCATGATGGCCCCACATGGGTTTACCCATGTAGGGTCACTGCCTACATGGGCCCTAGATGGCGGTGGGCCTACATTGGCAAACCCATGCGGGGCCACCATGGAAACCGCAGACAAACCCATTTGGGTCCCATATGGTCTGCCCTCTTTTTTCCCATGTGGGGCCCACGTAGGTGTGCTGGCTGGG
>CAEGAE010057159.1:0-54449 GCA_903067095.1 Girardinus metallicus
GACACTTTCTGTCGTGAGTATTGAAGCTGTGAACAACTAGATGTAGGTTAGACTGAAAGCTGTGGGCGTTTATAATGTTCACCAAAGATTCCATCAGATGATCAATCGTATCATAATGGAGCTTTGTTAATGTATTAAGTTTTGTCTTGGTACTTTGAGAACTTTATTTTTTTATTTTCATTGTTCCTTACTGCATCCTCTACAAAAGCCCAACCAGACACCTTCAGGAAATAGAAAAAATGGGAAATGTCACAATGACCTTTTCTATGGCTCCCATGTATGTACAGGCAACAATCCAGGGATGCAGATAAACCTCTGAGTCTTTAATATTAAATTAAAAAGAAAACTTACAGAGATTTAGAAACATTAACTGAGAGCAGGTCATCGTGGAGAGGAGCCAGAGATGAACAATGAAACCCTAGATCTATAAATACACATAAATAGTAGAGAATGACATAGCAACCAGAGGAGCTAATCAGAGATAATTGGGAACATATAGGGCAGAAAACAGGTATGATGTTAAAGGAATGGATAATAGCTTCACAGGGATCAGGCTGTGTGAATGTAAGAGATAAACAGAGCAGAAACCCATGGAAACTAAAACTACATGGGAAAAAATAAGACTAACAAGAAAGAACATTATGTGGAGCATCACAACGAATAAATAAACCAGCACAAAGCTCTTACATACATGTTGATGAGAGAAAAAAACTATTCTCTTCCTTTAGTGTTCATGTGATAAATGTCAGACATTTTACAGGTTTGGGGTTTTCAGTGACTTCAAGTGAACTTGAAGAGTTTTTGTTCAATGTAAATCTGTGAAAGATTTAGATTGAAGATTGCCCAACCCAGATTGTAGTTTAACAATGTTAGCCTGTTTCCTGTTATGATCCAGAACAGATTCTTAATGGGTTTTCTTCTTCTCTCAGCACTGAAATGCCCCCCTAACAGCCACTATGAGCCCTGTGCTGACCGCTGTCAGGAGACGTGCTCTGGAAAACCTTCCTCCTGTGGCGGACCGTGCTCTGAGGCGTGTGTGTGTGATCCTGGTTATGTGCTAAGTGCTGGCAAGTGTGTCGCAAGTGATACTTGTGGCTGCAATCACACAAACGGCCAGTATTACAAGGTAAATGGAGCTCCGCATTATAGGCCCACAACTATTTCAGTGGACTTTGGCCCACTTACATTTGTTGACTCAGCCTCATTGAGGACATTTTTCACAAATAAATGTGTATCAATACATTGGTTTATTGATTAATTTAATATAAATGTTTTTTTGTTGTTGTTGTTTATTACCCAAATTATCAAATTGACCTTTTGACCTTGAGATCATTTAGCTTGCAAAATCTTAATGTTGGTGGGATTTACAACTATTTTTTATTTATCTGTTTCAGCCTGGAGAGGAGTTCTATGTGGAGGACTGTAAGCTGAAGTGCAAGTGTAATGCTCCATTTGTTACCTGTGA
This sequence comes from Girardinus metallicus, assembly GCA_903067095.1. Taxonomy (NCBI): domain Eukaryota; kingdom Metazoa; phylum Chordata; class Actinopteri; order Cyprinodontiformes; family Poeciliidae; genus Girardinus; species Girardinus metallicus. The sequence continues at coordinate 1,466 of CAEGAE010057159.1, forward strand.
GGCGTCAGAGTGTCCCCCGATGCACGAGTGCAAAGTGCAGGATGGAGAGTTGGGCTGCTATCCCACCGGTAAATTCACACTTACATATCATATCATCTGAAGATGGTGAATGGTTCGACCAATACACCAATCTGCACTCTCAAACACTCTGTAGACGAAAAAAAAAAATCTGTCTGTGAGAACGTGGATAACAGTCAGCAAGACTGCAACAGTGTTCTGTAAATTTAATTTAAAAAAATTATACATAATGCACTGGCAATGATGAAGTTACAGTTGGCATTTGCCATATCGGTTACCACATATTTGTGGTAGCCATACAGAATTTCAAGGTCCAGTTTTCCAAGTCAGAGCTTTGTCTTCAGAGTGGATCTTTTGTATCTCCTTGAAAAATCTTGAATGTCTTGGTAAATAAAAAGGAGCATTAGCAATTCTAGTTGATCTATAGCTCATGTTATTCAAATTTAACTTCAAAATCTGAAAGACCCTTCTCTGGCTGAGCAATGCCAGTTAGTTAATGGAAGCAATAACTTTAACTCTTGCATAAGTGGAGAGTAGCAGGAGAAAGAAGCAGAGTGCTACAGACCTAGGCCAGCAGAACAGCTGCTGGAGATAGCTCAGCGTAGCCTGACTCATTCTGACAACAAAGAAAGAATTTGTTGATGCTTTGCTGACTGCTCTAGCTTTGGCTCTTGAAGTTTTTTACATGCTTGCTCAGGCTCACAGGACTGCGTGGTTTCTGGGGATCCCCACTACAACACGTTTGACAAGAAGTTCTACAGCTTCATGGGGACCTGCACTTACACACTGGCCAGGACGTGCAAGAACAACACAGGTAGGAACAAAGCTGCTCCATGTCTACATCATTTAATATTTAACCAAAAGGGTTTTATGCTGTACTTACACTTTCTGTCTTTGTTTGTAAGATTAGTCAGAAAAACTTAAAATGATATGAATAGATGGTCACATGAAAATGTGACCAGTCAACGTAAACGTTCATAATGTAACATCAAGCTAGTTTATGGTGATACTGCTCCATAACACTTGTAACGTCCAGTAAGATGAATGAGTGGTGAATAAATCCAGAGTGAGAACATCGAAGAGACGTGACTGTTACTTGTGCAGGTCCTTGGTTCTCCGTGGAGGCCAAGAATGAGGAGCGAGGAGGACCAGGCCTGTCCTACCTGAGAAAACTCTACATCACTGTGAATGGAGTCACCGTCACCCTGATGAAGTCCAGGAGAACTCTGGTCTGTACTGTAGCTTCCATTGCATTCATTGTTAGCATAGCACTGGGTTACAGAAAAGTATTTTTTGTTTTTTCATCTGAATTAGGACTATTTTGCACCAAAAATGACATCCATTTTTCTTAATCAGGTCAGGTTTTTATTCTAATTTGATTTAGAGAAACTTGATCTTCTGACTAAATTGATGACATTTTTGTGACATTATCAGTTCATTTCTGTTAATATTTCACATCCAAAAAATGTTTCAGGAGAAAAAAAAATGTTTTCTAGCAGAGTGTATTAATTAAATGTTACAAACATGGATTTCTGTAAATTTAATAATAAACACTGATAAGAGTAGGTACATGTGAATGGAAAATTACGTCTTCATTGTGTAAAATTCTCAGGAGTCCGATCCAGATGTGAGAACAAGTCCTGCATTTTGACGCTCATGTTGCTCCATAGCTCAGAAAGTTGACCTGCTTGAGCAAAACCAATGTGATTTTAGGATTCAGCTCATCGACACGACCCTAAAACAGTTGAAATATCCTGGACAATTTTTTTGGGTGTTGACCAGTGTAGTGGCTAGTATTCCTCATAGAAAATATCTAAATTGTCCTCACCACACATCAACCATATGTGCTATTCACTCTGTCTGTTTCATCCCTCTGGTTCACCGACTTTACTTGTTCAAACCAGTTATTGTTCTTCTGCTTCAGCTACTTTATTATTTTTCCATTTTTAACTGTGGCAGCTCTGTAAATATAAGCATGAAAGGAAATATTAATTCTGCAGTTCTGTTTAGTTCATCCTTGTTGAACTCATTCTTGACGTCCATCTTTCTTGCAGGTGAACGGTGTGCGCGTGGCTCTCCCTCACTCCCCCTCTGCTCTCATGTCAATCAGTCTTGCCGGTCAGTACGTCACCTTGGAGACCACCTTTGGTCTCCGGGTTCGTTGGGATGGAAACCATTATGCCCAGATCTCAGTGCCTAGGTTGGTATAAATGCATTTCATAAATTATATGTAAAGTGTCTTTAACTTTTTTTCCCACAGTGTTGACCTGCTCAGTAACTTAGCGGCTGTGTTTCCAATTCTTCTCTGAAATAAACCAGAAGTTGAAGAATCCCTGGATCAATTCTTGCTTATTCACATATATTTCATTAAAGATTTTATGGCTCGTGTTCTTCAGGACTCCTCTTCCCTTTGTGTTCATCCAGCTCCTACTATGACCAGATGTGTGGTCTCTGTGGCGACTACGATGGGAACCCAAACAATGACTTCACTAAACCCGACGGCTCCCTGGTAGACAACGTCAATGACTTTGGAAACAGCTGGCAGACGAAAGAGGACGAAGATGAGAGGTGAGTTTATTAACATTCAACCGATAAATTTATCTCATAATCATAATGTGCTGATAACGCCATGTGCGCATTGTAAAAAAACATTAAATAAAAACATTAAAATAAATTCTAACATACTGTACAGTATATAACATGTTGTTTTCATCAAATCCATGCTGATTTTGATGGCTGTTGCTTGTGTAGATGCACCCAAGGCTCAAAGCCGGACCCAGACTGCGACCTCGACCTGGAGGCTGAGCTGGTGAAACCAGACAAATGTGGCAAAATAACAGATCCTGCTGGCCCCTTCAGGTGAGACACAACATTAAGAACCTTTTTTTTAATCAGTGATTCAACAGGACAGCTGTACTTTGAGCTGTACAGAGAACACTGAGGATCCTGTTAGTGTCCATCTTGGACTCATTGGTGTGTGTCTTTTACCAGTTCTTTATGTCAGTGGAAACTCCCTTTCCTCATCAGCGTCAGCAGCTTTCTGTCCGGTTTTGATGCTTTAAATTGCATGTTGCAGATAAAGCGGAAGTTATATGATGGCAATAATCCCGTAAAGGTTTTATGTGCATACAGTTAGGTGATATTTTTATGCTTGGCTTTGCAACAACTGAACCTTTAAAACTGCACTGATTGGATGTTTTGTTTTGGAATGGGATCAAAGGCTGCTGAAGACTAAAGGCCCCATGAAGCATTTATTGCTCTGAGGCAGACATTATGTAGCTGATTCTGCAAGATAAGGCAGCTACATGCACAGATTACATTTCTATCTTATTTTGGAACACTGAACCTAATGGCTTCACGTTTATGCACACAAAGCAGCCACTAGAGGTCACTACATCCTTCCAAATAAAGTCATCACTCCTGGCATCATTAGAGACAGACACAAGACACAACCAGAAGGCGTGCTATGCACACACACACACCCACACCCCCGCACGCGCACGCACGCACACACCTCATACCTGTGGCCTGGCTGCAGGAGCTAACTGAGAGCTAAAAGCAGACAGAACGTTAGCTCTGAGCCTGACCAATCAGAATCTTTGTTTTCCTTTCTGCCATTATGAGCTATAGATTTAGGTTGTGAAATGTTTTAACCGATTCACTATGACTTGTTCCTGCTATGGAATCTTTGTAAAAAAAAAAAACAAAAAAAAGATAAACTCTTTTTTTCAAGTGCAGATGACATTAATCAATTCTCACAAGCCTCTTTGTGAGAATTGGCTAGAAAGATCCTTGTTGGTGCACATAACACACATTTTAAGGAGCAGTCTCTCTACATGTCTAAAAATATCAAGATAAAAAGTAATTTAAGAAAGCTGCTTAACAGCTTTTTTGGTGACTGTCCTGAAAATTGTCCTCCTTCGATCTTCGATCGTATATAAGTGTGTTTTTCTTTTCTTCAGGGACTGCATTGATGTTGTAGATCCCACGTCGTTCTTCAGAAGTTGTGTTTACGACATGTGCCAGTTCAACGGCCAGCAGCATGTGCTGTGCGACCAGCTGCAAGCCTACACTGATGCATGCCACAGCGCTGGAGCCACGGTGCACCAGTGGAGAACTCCAGACTTCTGCCGTACGTTTTCCAAGAGAGCTGTTGTCTTCTCAGTTCAGCACTGAGGACACAAATCAAATGTTCTCATAAGTGGTTTAGTCTTACTAAATGTATGCATGTGTTACACAAATATGTGTGGAAATATTTCTGATAAACCACTTTCAGTTCTGGGGTCGTACAAAAGCAGCAAAGGGAACATTTGTGTGTTATGCTACGTTAACTGATCCCAAATCATTGCAGTGAACTTGTCTCTTTTCATCTAAAAGTCAGTGAGAGTCCTGGCTTTCATGATGCTACCGGAGCTGCAGTTTGGTTCTCTCAGTTCTGCAGCTCAAGTATCAGTACATTATTCATTAGGAGTTTTGTTTTCCTGGCCGCCGTTGGTCTTCTGCTGTGAGTCATCCTGAGCTAAAACAGATGTGAGAAGATAAAGGCGAGAGACTTAACCTGACTTGTTCATTTTATAGAGGGTTTAAAAGTGGGCTAGTCTATGGTTAACTCCTCTAACACAAATGTACTTGTTAGCTATGTTAGCATCCAAAAAAGTAAAAATGGTAGGGATGTACAATATAAAATTTTTGGTCAATATCCAATATAGCCGATATACTAAAACTCATTTGGTCGATAAGCCATACCAGCACCAGTATTCTTCTCCTGTACCTACTGAAACTAAATGGCTTTCTGTACTGTGGAATTAAAATACTGCATTATCTTTGTCAATTTAGCCTGCTACCAAAAGCAAGTGCTACAAGTGAGGCTGAAAATGATGCAACACTTTCAACTTGCATTATGTTTAATGTCAAATTTATTCATGACATTTGCTCTCTAAGACAGTGACAACACTCAAACAGTGCAAATTTGACATTGTGCATCACTGTCACTGGTTTGTCATATAAAAACAACACCTTTTATATCGGCGACATTTTTTGACAGAATGTCTGATATTACATTTTACAGCTAAAAACGTCCGAATCCAATAACCATGCCGATAATATCCCTAAAAAATGGTTTAAAAATGTATTTAATCGATATGTTTAATCCATTGTGTTCACATTTATAGAAATACTACATAGGTTTGTTGCATCAGGTTAAGTTAAATACATGAATAAATTACAGTTTTATCTCTACTCACTCAGACATAAAGCTAATTTAATCCAGACAGAGGAGTTTCTGTCAGGGGTTCTCAAGAGTTATGTAAACAGAACAGCTTCCCTTCAGGTTGTCAGCCTTAGCGCTTAAGCCTGTGACCACAGGGCTTAATGCAGGATCAGCTGCAGTGTTGTTTCTGTACACAAAGCTGGGCTGAGTTTCTGGTTTTAGAGCTGTGTCTGTTCTATCAACGAATGAGAGCGTCACACATCAAACTTCACCTCGAGATAAAAGTATTTTGATACAATATTTTTGTTTTGAGCTTCTTAGTTTCCTTTTATCAGTTCTCTAAATTAATTCAAACTTCATTAAAATTATTTTTAATGAATTAAATCCCTGTTTATGCAGGTATTTGCAAGATCACTTGCAATCGCTTGAGATTGTAAGTGATCTGAATTTTCTCTTACACTTAATAATTAGACGTTTTCAACATGTTTTGAGCGAAATCATCTGAGCTCAAGTCTTAACCTACTTCAAGTTGTCAGAGAGGGTCTATTTCAGAGATGTCTTTATTATGGAGGCCAGGCAGTCACCAAGCCTGGTTGTGGCGAGTAAACTTAAAGAAATTAATTTTAGTTGATTATGATTTAACAGGGGTTTGGATTACTAGTGTTTCAATTTATAAATGTAATCACAATTTTAAAAAACTGCATTTTGTATTTGCTCTGGTCATATATATCTAATGCAATAATTGGTTTTACAATCTGACACATTTACTGTAAGTGTGGCAAAAGACAAAACTAGAAGACATGTGTGAGGAGTTGTATTATGGAAATCAAATATTAACTATATTGAAAGCAAACATTTGCCAATATCTTGGCAAATGTTTGCTATAGGACAGGCTTGATATCTCATAATCAAAACATAAGAACTGGGTTGAGGTGGGAATCAAATATTATTTATCTGGTTTATTATCCACACAACTTATTGTTTTTTCTCTTTTTTGTTTCCTATTTTACCTTTATCCACCCACCCTTCTTTATTCCTTTCTTCCCCTAATTCTGCCTTCCCTTTGTCCACCGTTTTGTTTGTCCTCGGTGTGTTTGTCCACGTAGCCCTGGCCTGTCCCCCTAACAGCTCATACTCCCTGTGTGTGAGCTCCTGTCCTGAAACTTGTCTGGGTGTGGCCGGCCCGCCTGGCTGCGAGGACGTGTGTGTGGAGGGCTGTGAGTGTAACCCAGGCTTCATCCTCAGCGATGATAGATGTGTTGCGTTGAAAGACTGTGGCTGTGTGGACGCCAGTGGGACTTATTACCCTGTAAGTGGAACCGGTTTTTAACCAATTCACTATGACTTGTTCCTGCTATGGGATCTTTGTAAACAAAAAAAAAAATCTTGTTAGCTATTCAAGTGCAGATGACATTAACCAATTCTCACAAGCCTCTTTGTGAGAATTGGCTAGAAAGATCCTTGTTGGTGCACATAACACACATTTAAAGATGCAGTCTCGCTGCATGTCTAAAAATATCAAGATAAAAAGTAATTTAAGAAAGCTGTTTTTCACATTGAAGCAGTAGTAAATCAGTATTTACTTGTCTGTATGGTTTTCAGGTTGGAGAGGACTGGTACTTGGAGGGTTGTGAGCAGAAGTGTGAGTGTCGGAAAGGAGGTTTGCTCCAGTGTTATAACACCAGCTGTAGACCCGGCACTGAGAGCTGCCAGCTGCACGACGGACAGTATGAATGCCGACCTCTGGGTGAGTTAAAAACAGTCAAACAGACACACACTTCAACACTGTATTAAATATGAATGTCGCCTGTGGACATGCACATGTGGTGATATTGATCTGCAGTCTCCTTAACGTTTTTACTGCAACCTTTTTTCATGGATGTCATCCTTTGTGAGTCTGGTTGGATGCACAAGTCTAGATCAAAGCTGGAAATATGTTTGTACAATATACATCTTCATCAAAAAAGAGGGAATTTTTTTCTTTATGGTTGGTGAATCCAACTGAGGAGGATGCATTTCTGCTGAACTTTACTTTTAAAATACAGTTAAAGTTGACATCATTAAATACAGCTGCACATTAAACGTTAGCACCACACCACCATCATAACGGGTCACTGGGGAATCCACCACTGCACACAATTACTGATGGAAGCCGTGCGTGGACAGAATGAAGCTTAAGCACATACATAACCTTAATGTAGTTGGAAGGTGTTTCCCTCACTTGCAGCGTACAAAACACATTAACAAAAAATAACTTAGTAAATAATTTAAAAACATAAAGTGGATATAGACGTTGTAGAGATTAAAAGTTGCGAGACCCGGAGAACACAACCAGGATGGAGACATTGACTGGATTAAAACACATGATGGGTCAGGAGCGCAGTGTCAGCAGAACGCTGGGGAGGCAGAATCATGTGACCTCTTCAGACAGCACAACACATGGAGTTCCTTAGATCACACTGCCTGTTAGGTCACATGGTAGCTAACATGTTGTTTTGTGTTGGTGATGAAAGATAAAGAATTAATGGTTGGGAAATATGGAGCATGCAAAACCATCAGGGATCCAACATGCTGGTACCTGTTTCTGGATGTTGGTAGTACTGGGTCTATAATATATATATTCCAATAAGTCTGTTTCTGTTCTGTCAAGTCACAGTAACGTAGAAAAGCCTGGTTTTCAAGGCTGGGTGTCTGAACACAGCTTGGTTCAATTCCAACTTCTCTTTTTTAGGAAATGGTATCTGTTCAGTGTCTGGAGATCCTCACTACACCACCTTTGATAAGAAAACCCACAATTACATGGGTGCTTGCTCCTACACACTAACCAAGCCCTGCAACGAGTCCTCCGGGTTGCCGTACTTCACCGTGGACACCATGAATGAGCACAGAGGGAGTAACAAGAAGGTCTCCTACGTCCTAGCTGTGGTCATCAACGTGAACAACGTGACTTTCATCCTTGGCAAAGGCCGCAAAGTCCAGGTCTGAACCGCAAGTACAACCGCTGGAAACTGGCAGGATTCGCTTTCCTTAACAGTGAATTTCTGTCAAGTGTGAGCAAAAAGCGCTGCTTTCTGTGCTGCTTCATAAATGTGACTTTTCTCTTCAGGTCAACGGGACTTTAGTTGTTCCACCCGTTACCTCCATCAGTGGGGTTCAGATCTACCTGAGTGGAAAGTTTGTCGTTCTGGAAACATCGTTTGGGCTGAGGGTTCGGTTTGATGGGAATCACCACGCAGACGTCTCCGTTCCAACTTCTTACAACGGCCTTCTTTGTGGCATGTGTGGTAAGAAACACATTAGTGAATTATTTTAGCTTCTTAGACGGCAGATGAAGAAAATCTCAAAGTGCATCATTTTGTAAGTAATAAAAACGCCTCTGCTCCTGACAGGAAATTTTAACGGCGAGCCCAAAGATGACAACTTGAAACCAGACAATACAGCAGCTTCTAACACCAACGACCTGGGAGACAGCTGGCAGGTGCCCGACCCACGGCCTGAGTGAGTGATGAGTATTTTGCTTTCTGGTCCAGATTTCATTAAACATTAATAAAATGCTTCCCTCATATCATCTGTCTTTGAAGAAGCTGGAATGTCTGCAGCCTGCAGAGAATCCAGTCGTGTCTCCAGAAACATGGAAGCCAATCTCGTTCTTTTCTAATGGATGTTTTTTTTTTTGTTTGCAGCTGCACTAACGGTGGAGGAGAGGAGGACTGTGATGAAGATGTGGAGGAAGAGGCACAGAAGCCCACCAGCTGTGGAATGATCACTGATCCCAATGGTTGGTTCACACATACTAATGCTCACCCACCCCAACACACGCACACCCACGCACACACACCCACACACACAGGTTTGCGCGGCTATCTTTGTGGGGACTTTCCATTGACTTCCATTCATTTCTACAGCCTAAACCTTACCCTTACCCTTACCCTTACCCTAACCCTAACCCTAACCAAAACTCAATTCACACCTTAGTCCTAAATCTGACCCCTGACCCAAAAACAGCGTGTCCCCTTGTGGGGACTAGGCTTCGGTCCCCACAAGGAGCAATTGGTCCCCACAACGTAATATATGTCAAGAAAATCATCCCCACAAGATATTACAAACAAACGCACACGCACACAATAGTCTAGCATGAATGTGTTTAAATTGTGAGAGAAAGCCAGAGGAGAACGCACGAATGTCCCAGCAGAACATACAAACTGTGTGCGGGTGTGTGTGTTTGTCCCATGTGTCACTCTGATAATGTGTGAACGAGCTCCCTCTTAGCTAATGACTACTGGAGACATGAATGAAGCTTTTTCATGCCCCTGATTTATACTGTTTAAAGTAATTATTATTTATGAGGCTCTTTGTATCTTTATCTGGATGGCAGGTACAATTACACGTAATTATTGGACTCTTGCAAATTGTTAACTGCTGAATGTGCAGACACTCAAATACTATTTGCTAAGCTTCAACAAAGCACAGTGATGAAGTGTGATTTAGACGCATTCTCATCACTGACATTACCAGGTTTGTTCCGTAGCATTTGTCAAAATGTACAAAATAAAAGAATAAGCAAATCTCAAAGAAATTATGAGAAATCAACCCTGTGCAATTATATTGTGTAAACTAGACAACTATGTAGAAAAAAGAAAAGTCAGACAAAAAGTAAGGTATCATGGAAGAATACAGCAGCTAGAATTCTTGCAGAGAAATGTGAAGATTAGTAACGGGTATTGAAATTATATCGCTGGCTCCCAGTCCAATAAAAAATCAGAATCAAAACCTACTGATAGCCAACAAAGCGTGGAAGAATTTCCTTACCCAGACCAATTAGGACAGTCTGTGAAGCGATCCAGGCTGTCAGGTTATAAGGTGCAGACCTTTTGGTTGTTCCCAAAATGAAATCCTGCTGGCTTGTATCCGACTAGGATTGTGCATTAATTGTTGCGAACTCTTCAGGACCTTTGTGGTTAGGTTAGTCATTTACCTTTCAGCAACACTAATTACTGACAGGGGACACTGAAGGATGTGGTAAGGCCCACAGGTTTCTAACCTGAGTCCCAACTTACTTGTCTCTGCCGTCCTCCACAGGCATACTTCTCCTTCTTGCCTCAGAGATTTTCTTGATTGCACATTACAACATGCTCACATACTTCCTCCATTACTGTTTTCACCGACTTTCAGACTTCATACTTGAAATTTTTTATTTTAACCATGTGAACGTGTCAACATTTGTGCATGTATTTCCATGCAGGTGTACACAAGTCTTAGCTACACACGTGGACCTTGCTAGTTCTGAGCGAGCAAAATGACACCCGAGTTCAGAGCTCGATATATTTAGCCTCTTGCCTTCACAAAATCTGTGACAAACTTCTTTCAGCTAACACACTGGTACACAAAGGCCACGACTCAGAAACGAATATCTGACACATCACAGGAGGGAAGAAAACCTGAAGAAATGAACACGGTCTGCAGGCTACAAAAGGAAATGTCAAAAAATAAGAGAAACATTCTGCAAATACAGATGCAACTATGGCCTTATTCACTCAGTTCATCCAACCTAAGGCTGCAGAAAAATAGTGCTACTATTAGAAGTATAATAGACTTTTTGTAAAACTGCCTGAATACTTGTATCTGTGGTTCATTTGGGTTCTTAATCCTACCGTGAATGGATCTATTTTGACAAACCGGTGCAGAAATCCATCAGGGCTCTTTGAGAAACAAGAAAGAACCGCATGGCCACATTGAACAATTCCCTCTAATGCACTCACCAAGCCAAACACACTGAGCTAACAACCAAAGGAGCACAGAATCGCTGAAAAATATAAATATCTGGGGTTACAAGCAATAAATTATAGAAAAGAAAATAATGATCAAAACACTGAAGCCAATAAAAGAGCGCATGCTGTGAAAACACGAAATGGAAATAAGAATAAGTGTGAATGGTTTCATTAGTGCATGACTTGTAAAGACTAAGGCTCGTATTTCTGCAGCAATAGAGAAAAATAAAGATAATTTAGATATCAAAGTAACGGTTTCACTTGACAAAGTCAACATTGTGCTATGTACACTGCATCAGTCAACGCTGTTTGGGAGATTCTGGGATTGTCACTGCCACGTTGCTGGCCCTCATGCTGTAAATAACATAATTGGAAAAATGTCCCTTCCATATGTCTTGAGTGCACAACAGATGGAATCATCCAGAAGAACCTTTGATCACATTTCCTTTTGTATCCCCTGAAAATACAAAGGAAGAGTGGCAGACAGAGGCAGACTTAAAGAGTAACTCGGAGGAAAAACAAAGCAACGAAAAAAACTTGTCATCACCATTCCCTGAGTAGGCAAGGGGTGAGCTAATTGCTGACACATCAAGTGTGTGGGATATGACATGAACCATAGGAGAAAATATCCAAATAAACAATTTTAGAGTTGATCCTTTAATTAACATTGGAGTCTCAAGCTTAACGAAGTGCTTGAAGAATACGTGGTCTGTCTCTCATGTTGCAGTAAAACAACAGACCTTTTGGTCATTATCTCACTCTATCTCAAATAATCTTTAGTATTTTAAATATATTGTCAGATAATTAGTAGCACAGAAATTAGACTTTTTTTTCCCCCCTATAAGGCAGCTCTAATTTCAGAGCTAGGGTCTGGAGCACTTGATGAAAATATAAGCAAATCCAATAAAATAAAAGCTCACAAAAACACACACCCCAAACATAATGGCTGTACTTAAGTATCAGCTGCATGTTTTGGTTTATTTCACTGCATCAATCTTTTCTTTTTTTTCTAGTAGCGATTATCTTTGCCTTAGCAACAGAACTGAGACATTCCAGCAAATAGGCTTCACTCCTGATTAGAGCTCAAGATAAGAGCATAGCTACACTTTTCATTCTGTGACAATCAGCATCAGTTGTCAGCATTAAGCTTTTAGCATTTATGGGAAAGAAAAAGTAGGCTACAAAACAACAAAAAAATGATTATGTTGCAAGTTTTCTGTGCAATATCCATAGCTAAGTGACAGTAGATCATGTCGGGACTGTGATGTTACATTTTACATCCTTATCTTAGATAAGGGCTTGGGCTTGAAAGAGTGGCTTCCAATTTTAGGTTCAATGGCAGCTAACATTATAATTTGAGATGCTAATGCAAATGTTTCTTCAGTATTTTGAGTGTTCCTGGTGTCTTTACCTGACTAGATCACCTTCGACATGGGAGAAGTTCTGCCAGAAACTTTTAGATCTCTGTGAACCAAAAGTCCTAAAAACTTTTAATAACATTACATATGTAATCAATATAAACTGATGAGGTATACCATTTTGACATGATGCCAATTGGTGTGTTTGTCCCCATTTTGGTTCCAAATAAGCCCTGACCTGTTGAGGGATGAACTCCACAAGACCTTTAAATTTCTGTCAGTGCATTTAGCATTAAGGCATTTGCAGCAGATTTTTTACATCCTTTAAGTTGAAAGGCGGAGCATTTTTGCAAAGATGCTTGACTGGACTGAGATCTGGGGGATCAAGGTGTAGTTTTTCCATAAAAGGTTGCGTACATGGTCGTCAACACTGCTTAGGTAGAGTCGAAACATCATTCACAGAGATGGCTTGACTTCCTCCCCAGCTGATCTATTCACATGCAACGAGCCAACTACGTGATGCGAAAGTCAATGCAACTCTGCTGCCTTCTGCTGCTCTGAGGTCCAGGTCTGAAGTTAACATGGACACAGTAGGAGCTTTCAACATGCAGGAGCCAGCATGAGCAACAATAATCTTTTATTTTGTACAGTGACTCCAGCCTCATCTGAGAATCTCAAGTAAACCAGCCTGACCATTTCAACACTTGGTTTAGAGGGTTGCAGGTTGCCAAATCATTACACAAAAAAACAAAAAACAACGCAATAAAATCTCTGTAAAATAATTTCACAAGATCTATCGGATTTGGAAATGGAACAACTACAATAGACAGAATGAGCTCTGTTCCTTTCTGCACACATGCACTCTTTTTTTTTTTTTAACTTAGCTTGAATCAAACACTCTCCCTAGGTATTTGCATGACTGCACTTGTTCAGCGGTTTTCCCATTAATTGTGGTTGACTCTGGGATATTGACCATGTCTTTTCTTCTTTAGGTGTCGATTTAGACATGCGAGTCTTCACGACTGAACCTTGCCAGCACCTATTGCCATGGAGCTGACTTACAAATGTGGTGGTGAGCATACTTAATAATCAAGCGGTCTTTGAAATTGCTCTCACACATATTGGTATTCAAAGTTAACAACAGGGGTGAGAGCACACAGCCTTGTGGTGAACCAGTTGAACAGAACTCAGACAAAAGCTACTAACTCTGATTCTGTGTCCCCTGTTGGTTGAAAAATCTAAAATGCAGCCCCTAGAATTAAAACTACTACATTCAGATGTGTGGAAAAGTCAAAAGCTGAACTTGACACCCATTTCCTTTCAGGTGTTTAGGAATCTTCTTCAGTATAGTCAGAATTGTGTCCTTCTCTCCTTCTTTGGGTACGTGAAGCAAACTGTGTTTGATCAAGAGCCAGTGCTGTGTTCTTTAAAATCTCTAAGCACATCAAAGGCTTTCATTCCCATAGAGGTTGAAACCACTGCTCTGAAATTGTAAAAGATAGAAGGATGAGTGACTTTTAAAATTAGGACGACCACAGCATAGGATGCCAGGTTTTGGGAACATCTTGGAACTCTATAAACAGAAATAAAGTGAAAAATTAGGAACAGTTCCTTCAAGGAGAATCTTAATAGCTGTCCACTTACATTCTCTGCTTGTTGGCTTTGTTGGCCCTTGTGTTGTAAAATGTTTTTGCTTTTGTCATCCTGTAATCTTTCAGGAAAAGGCTATCACTCACTTTTCTACTCACCTTTTATATGTCTAAGATGAAAACTATTGCGAAGACAGTTTATATATATATATATATATATATATATATATATATAAAATGTCTTCGTAATAGTTTATATATAGATATATGTATATCTATATATATATATCTATATATATATCTATATCTATAGATATATATATATATATAGATATATATATATATATATATAGATATATATATATAGATTTAGATATATATATCTATATCCTAATTGAGGCCATTTATTATGCACACTGCTTTTTTCTAGGCTTTGGATGGCAGACATCATTTTCATGTTGAACCAGGATGAGGTCAGGTTATTTAAACCCATTGTTTTCCCCAGTGCAGCTTCACACCTCTATTTTACTTTACAGCTGTTTGCTTTCAGCTCTTTTGCGGGCATTGCATGAATTGTTTACTTAGTTCTGTTCTGTAACAGAAAGACTGAACGGAGTTTGTAACAATTAGATAATTGTTGGAGTGCATTTTAACCCTCTCAGTGGGTATAACCTCGTCTGGGTGGAAAGCAGCATGTGAACACAGTCTGTTATATCATCCAAGCGTCATAAAATGCTTAACATTGCTGCAAGGCTTCACTATAAAGTCGAGAAATGCACTCACTCAAATCTTTTATTAGCATGCCAGCTGACCCACCTCTTTTTTTTTTTTTTTTTTTTTGATTATTATTGTAATTTGTGCAATATTATTTGCAAAATCAAATTACTTTAACAACCCAATCATAGCTCAATGCTGAGGGCCAGTGAGGTCGCTTTATTGTGGTGACATGCAAATCATTTTTAACTGTCAGCAACACAGACGCTAAAAGCTGCAAAGAGTCCAAAACTATTGATCTGCGCTTGTGAGAACTTTATTTTTAAGGCCTGCGGGATGTGGAAGACAGAACTTTTGAGATTGTTTCAGTATGGCGGGTTTTAGCACGTTCGTATTGTATTGATTTGGGAGTAAAAGTCACTAAGAGCTTGCATTTTGTTCTCCCAAAGCTAGGTCAAAAGGAAGAGTTAAGGACAAAACCTTTCCAGGCTTTTTTTTAATTTTTTGTAATGAATTTAGCACAGTGAAAATATCTATGTTGTTTTAATGTTGTTTTTCTGTGAGGCAATGAAAATCCTGTTAAATGACTACAGATCTTAGCAGCAGGTATAGAGCTGCTGGCTACGTCACCATCCACCCCCTCAATGGACTCGACGTCATCGATTTTTTTTTTTTTTTTGACAACTTGCATTTAGATGGCGACAGAAACCCTGTTCCAACTTTAGCTGCACGGACAAACACGATTTACGGAGGAGGCTAAATTTCTCAGAGATGCATCCTCTTAGCTGGGTGTGGAGATTTTTCTTTGCAGATATTCCGCGTTATTAGGTTTCAGTGCTGTCCTGAGCTCATCTAATCAGGATAATATATCCATCAGGACAGAGAGCTGGCTTTTAACAATATTACGAGTTGTAGCGGTGCCAAAAAATTGAATCATCAGGGAAGATATTAAAAGAAAGTGAATTTATTTGGTGGTATTGTCAACAAGCCTAAACCTAGAGATTTTAAAGAGTCCCAAAAAAAGGATTTCAGACATCAAGCCACTCTGGTCTTTTTTAGTGAATGTGTTTTGCGCAGAATATTTCCTTTTTGTCATATTTGCTGGATCCTGGCGTTGATTTGATTCCGTTGCAGCAGACCACGCTCCACTAGTGCCCCCCTCAGTAGTAATGAGGTATTACAATTGAAAGCACTGCTTCTCAGGAACCATGACGATGAAAGATGTGAAAGATATAAGTAGATAAAAACTGAAATTATTGAAGAGTATTGTTTCACATTCATTTGTTCTTCTAATAACACTATTTGGAAATGTGAAGTTTTCTTCCAATCTGAGTTTTTTATTTTTCCTGAAATAAATACATGTTGTAAAAACAGACATTTTCAACTTTCTACCACAAAAATTTTGTCTTCATTTCATGTTGCTTTTCTATCACAATTTGTTTAATTTAAAACTCATTACTGAGCCCTAGTTAAGCATTGCGTCTTTTTGTTAAAATGCGTTACACCTTGACGTGAAGAAATTTCTGTTTATAAATGCCAGTAGGGAACAAGACAAAGTGTACATGGTCCACACTCTAAACTTGACGCTTGTAAGGTGTTCATATTTTAGTTACACAGCCACTGTTCATGGATCTGGTGGACCTGCTGCGTTTTACTGTTCAAATTCAAACAAAAAAAACTTTTCACATTAAAATTCAAAACAAAAAATACATGTTCACTTCAATTACGCCATTTTAAAAAACAAATATGGTTGACGTTGGCCATTTAACTTTAGAAGAAAATATTTTAAGAAAAAAAAAAAAACACCACTCGTTCATGTTTGCTCCATGACAAAAACGAACCAAATTTCTATTCAATACAAGTTAGCATTTATGTTTATCTTTACATCTACCTACAAGGTTTTCTAATAACCTACTTTTATATTTTTTTCTACTTTATTAGAAATGTCAACCAAAAACACTAAGTTCAACACAAATTGGCATCATGCATTTGTCAGTTGTGAAAACTGGCACCTGCACATTTCAACAATGTTTCAACTTTATTCAGAAAGTCAGGTGCAGTAAGACAAAGTTCATACATACTCACACAAACGACCTTGCACTTCTATCAGTCCAAGGACTTTGCATGAACTTCCATTCAGTTTAGTAACTGTATTTATGCCACACTGACATTTTCTAACACGCAAGCTTTACCAAAGCTCTATTCATGCCATACCTCCAATCTATCCTCACTAAAACACAAACACCAGGCCTAGAAAGAGGCCTTCACAGCATGAAGAATCACACGTTTATCATCTCTGGGTCTGGTGGACCCGGAAACCCTGATTGTAATGTGAATGTGTAGGGGATGTATGGTGGGTGGTCATATTTTTTCCTGAATTATGTTCTTCACAGAAAATCATTGAAAAACAAAATTACATCTATTCATTTTGATATAAGTGAAAATGGGTCCCACATACCCAAACAGCTTACAAGGGTTAATGTCCTCTGTAATCCATAGGTTATGGATGTGAATCTGTAATCCATAGGTTATTAATCACACACATTTCACTGAAATTAATTGTAATCAAATGGGATCGTCTGGTGCTATACAAATTAGTTCTGTCATTTAAATAAAATAAAAATTTAAGAACGTATTTTCACAGGATGCTCAAGCCTCCATTTTCCAGACTGGACAATGAGGCAGAACTGACCAATAGGAGACAGTGTTTTGTTTATTTATACACACACACACCCTTCAACTCTCCCTCCATCTCTCTAAAACATAACTGGAAATAATTTACTGCAGCTGTTCCATGAAAGAATTCAATTATTGTGACATATTGGATATTTGTGTATAAATAGTACCAGACAAATACACCCAGCTTTCACTCTGACATGTTAGTCTAATGTAATGATGTAAACTCTTCAACAGCAAATCTTTACAGCTCATTAAATATAAAAATAAGCAAAGAACACACTGGTCAGACAAAAAGAAATCCTAACTTCACTCAAATTGTAGCTTTTTAAAATGTTTATTAAAAAAATAGAAAACTTACATTTTAAAAAAAAGTTATGCATTGAAATGCAAGTTGTTTACATATTATAACCCATCCTTCATACAGAGATTTGGGGATTTGGTGTGATGCAATGTGGTAATAACCCAGATAATGGTTTGAAAAGCAGTGTTGAAAACCAAGGACTAATATTCAGAAAAGCATGTTGGGTTTGGTACACAGGAGGCACATTCGACTTTTAAAACAAGTTCTCAAATTTCGCTGTGGCTCTACTAAAAAAAAAAAAAAAAAAAAAAAAAACTTCCGCATGTGGGAGCCCTCGCATTTCAGTAAACCAATGTGTAAACTGTAAAATATAAAATATTAAGACCTACAATCATTTCGCAGATTTACTTACCAGAATAATAATAATAAAAAAAAAAACCTGATGGCAATACTGACATTTACCAACAGCAATAGTAGTCTGCTCACTGAGCTTGCGCCTCAATAACCCTGGCAGTGCTTATCGAAACATATACAGAAAGCTCTGGCTCCACGCTAAAAAAAAAAAACATTTGGTCAGTTAAGAAGGCAGTTAACCTGCTGCCTTAACAGAATCAGAGCATTCATAAGGCAGAAAACAAGCACTTTGCTGGTATAAAATAGCACCAACTACTTTTGAAATGTCATGAGAAAAACATGGCTGAAGATGGTTTTGAGCTCTACTAAATAGCACTGGGGCTTAAAATAAAAGTGAAAACATTTTGGACAGGCAGTTGGTAAAATTCAAGTGATAATGTGGAAAAATTCAAGTGGGTAAATGTTGAGTCAAGGGTTTTTGGCACACGTCTAATGTTATACCATACCATCTCCTTTGACAGGAAGGTCTCTCATACACACACAAACACACTTGCTTTGTCTAGGCCCTCGAATCAATCTATTGCACACATCAACAAAGGTAAAAAAAAATAAAATAAAATGTGAAATAAAATCTCGTAAATATTGCACATTGTTGCAACAAAAACATAAGGTGGCAAAGTTTTCAGTATTGATGGTACCGATGTGAAAGCAAAAACAGTTTAAAAATCCAGGTGGGTCTAAAACAAGAGGGGAAAAAAAAAAAAAAAAAAAAAAGTTTATTACCAACATACCCTCACACAAAAAGTGTACATTCAAACCAGTCTTCACAGTGTAAGCACTTGAGACAATGTCCGTTTTGTGCCATCTCACCAAAAAACATTGTCAGCATTGCGCTGCATAGGTAGAAGGAAAGTGTAGTGCTTTGCTTCGGTCCAGAGTACAATTTCTAGAAGAGACGCTGAACTTTTAAGAGCTCAGAATAAGCATTAGAGCTAAAGAGGGAGACGCATTCAGAAGACCAAAACCTAATGATAAAAAAAGGCTCAATAAAAATCAAAAAGTTCAAGGAGCGTCAGGCTTAAATGAACCACAACAGTACTATGGCACATGATGTTCAAATTGCATGGACACTAAATACTTAACGGCTCTGTAATCTGGAGATGAGGCCAGTGAGGCAGGCCCAGTAGGCTGATTACCAATTCATTAACTGAGTTTATGCTGGTGGGAGGGCCACTGAGTTTAGACTGATAGACCAACATGAGCATGGTTAAGATCTTAAGAGTTTTTTCTGTTGTTCTTTCGAATGGTCCTAGCATGCTCCGAGCAATCAGGTACGCCTCATACCAACTTGTGAATTGTAGGACAAGTGCAGATGCGCTTTGGGGACCATTCAACAGCAGAATGTGTGCTACGACTGACTTCCATCATTGGTTCTGATTCAGAGCTGGGACCATGTCTTTCTTTCTGCGTCGCCAAGTGTTGCGGTTGTACTGGTGCTGGTTCCTGAAGCATGACACCACGTTGTGAGCTTGGTGAACCAGCCTGTGCTGCAGACTGAAGTTGCCTTGAGAGATATTATGGCATTGGATGTTACCAGTTTGGTTGTGCTTTGAGCCAAACTTGTGAGGCTCTAGTGCGCCTTGGGAATAGGATCTCTGGGCGTACGGGTGGCGCAGTGGCCCACCTATCTGAGAGTGGTGGAGGTGGGTGAGGAGAGGGCTTGGTGGCTTAGTCTGCTGGGGGAATTGTGCGGCGTGCGTCATGTGACGGTGCACAACGCCAATGGAAGGAGGGTTCTCGTGGTAGAACTGGCAATTGGAAGGAGAGATGGTGAGGTTTTCCGGGAGAGGCATTTGAACATGGGGTACGGGGTGAGGAGTGTGCAAGAAGCTCGCTGGATGTGTGGCCCCCACGTCAGCAGCCACCTGGATCACTGAATGGATTGAAGCCAAGGTGAGATGGTGGAGCTGGATAGAACTGTTGCTACTTTTTGGAGAGTCAGACTCCTAATGAAAGACAAAATAACAGAAAGCATTGAGGTTCAAATAAGGTGAAAACACTATAAGTGTTTCTCAATCAATTTGAACAACATTATTAGTAACCCAATTTAAAAAGTGAAACTTGTATTTCTTACAATTACTCACTTTTAAGCACATTTCTGTTCAGTTTGATGATTATGGCTTAAAAGCTCATGAAAACCTATTGTTCTCTGAAAATCGGGATATTATTTTAGGACAGAAGCGTTACTGCCATTGTATAACCTACAGACTTCAGGATTATCAATGGAGATTTCTGTGGGGGAGTTCAAAAGTTTGGAAAAGGTTCCCAATGTGTGAACTGTGGTGGGTGTCAGTACTTCAGTAGCTACCACAAACAGATATATCCAACTTATAGGCTACAACTTCTGTAGTCCTTTTGTTGAGCCATTTCTGAAGTAGAGAGATGTCTAACTTGGGTCAAGGAGAAAAATGTACAGACAAACCTATCGCTCAGTAGTTCAAAGTCCACTTTTCAGGTGCAGGTAAATTGTGCATTTTATCGGGAGATCAATAAGTGCAATCACATAAGTGTTTTCTAAAGGTTAGACTGGAATTGAGAGGTAGTGCCAACAAGAAAGGCCCTACCTGATCACCTTCATGCCAAACTGCTTTGCAGCAGAAGTTTGTGCAAAAAGGAGTCTGGACCAAGCACCCACTGAAAATACTGTACACTACACAAATGTAGTTTTACATTTCAGGACTAAAATTTTATTATTCTAAGAATTAACATTTCAACTTTTACCTGACTTGCATTCATTAGATGTAAGCCTTAATCATTTTACAGATATGAGCATTTCAAATAACTGATAGTTTCAATTTCTGCATTGAATCACTAAATTTATATCAACTTAGTGACAATATTCTAATATATAAACAGTGGTGCCAGCATTACATTTCTTCAAATGAAAACATAAATGGATACTGCGGCCTTACAATGTCGCTCCCAGAGGAAGAAGATGAAAGTGAGCACGCTGAGGAAGACGAAGAATGGTGTTGAGGGCTGGGAGGAAACACGGGAGAAGGTGAAAGGGAGTCCGAGCTCAGAGGAGAGGGGGAGTCTCTTTGATCCTCAATCAGCATCATTCTGGCAAGCTCCTGCTCACAGGTCCCTACATCTTAAAAAAAAAAAAAAAAAAAAAAAAAAAAAAAAAGCGCCACAAAATCATCTACTTAAGAGATGTTTGTTATGACCAGACAACTTGTGCAGTCCAACAAAAATGTCATCTTACAATAATAAAATTAAATTTTACAAACAGAACATAAAAGCAGTGCAAAGTGGAACACATACTTACCATTGTTTTCCAGCTTGGCACACTGTTTGGCTCCCCACTTCTTGATTATCCATTCCCGGTAGGACAGCACCTCTGGGCTAACTTTAACAATCCGTCCCAAAGTGCTGCACCAACCCCAATATAAGAAAAGGCAGGTTACTCCCACACACCAAACCATGTAGAGACTTTAGTATTCAAATGCAGTTCACCAACCTGTCGTACTCTTTGTTTGGGTATGCATACAGAGGAGAAACACCATGGCTTAAAACCATATATGCAAAATCAAAGACCTGCTTGACTTGCAGGACGCCGTATGAACTCCTGCCAACGTCGTTCCCTGTGAGGATCGGAACAGGGAGGTCAGCTATGCATCAGTAGGACAACGTCAGTCTGAATACAAGTTGGATTTACGTGAAGGCCATTCGATACCAACATGTTCAAGCAGCACTTTTTAAATAAAGGATTCAATCAGAAGGATTTAAAAAAATAAATAAATAAAAATTCAATGGTTAAAATAAGTTCAGAATCAAAATGGTTATCTGCAAATGTTCAACTCTGCAGTCTAATTTCAACACTGCAGTTAATTTCACTCTTCCATCCAATTCTGACCTGGCTGCACAGGATCTTCTATGCAGAGCATGGAAGGGCGGTTTCCGTGGTCCATCGTTTTCAGCATCTCTTCCTTGGACAGGTAAGCGCCTCCATTCTTCACTCGGATGCCTGTTTTCATGTAGTTGAAGTCACGACCGTAGAGCTCAAAGAACTCAATCAGCAGGATGCCCAAGTTAATGTTGGAGCGCCGTGTGTCAATCCGAGGATGTAACTAGTTGACAGGATAGCAACAATAATAGTTAAAAGTAAAAAAAGAAACCTCACAAATTTGAGCTCATGTGCTGGAAAAAATTTTTGTTTTTTTACAATTTCCATTATCCCTGAGGAACAACTTTGATTCAGGAAATCAAATCGTAAAATGTCTAAAATGTATTTCAACTTAATTCCATGACAAAAATGAAGGCTCATATTTTAGCTGCCTCTGCCTTTCACAAATTAACTTGACTGGGCCACACCAGTGTGAGCCTACACCGTGATGCTCAGATGCTTTATCTGAGGAGTTTCTTCTAAGAGGCTTACATTTCTGCAGCATAATCTTTCAAAATAATAAAAAAAAATATCAGCAAAATGTATTTTTATCCAAAGAAACCACATGCATTTGAGTATTCAACTAATTATTCAGCTAGTCTGCCCTGAACACAGCTCTGTAATACCAAAAGCGACTGTCGACTCTTACCAACAAAGTGCTCTGCTGACACATTTTCTACAAATGCTGCCATGTCTCCTTCCACATCAGGGTAAGAATGCTGGTCAGAACTTGAGCAAAAATTAGCCCAGCTGGATTACATTTGAAAATTAAAATTTTATTTTTATTAGAAGCTTTGTCACAACAGATCATTTTCCACTGTGGCAATTTTCAAGCACACTGGAATCCCAATGGAGCATTCTTTTAATCACTAGGTAGGGTGCTGGGCTGATCAGTGTCCAAAGTAGGCAACATTAATCTTTACCAGACAAGAGACCATATGAAAACCACTAGGTGGTTTTTATATTAGGGCACTCCCATCACCATCTTCTTGGATGGTGGTGGGATGATTTTGTGACGTTATCGAGATAAACACCATCAACTCCCAAGCTTAATGTTCTATATGGCATGGAGCCTTGAGCTCACTTTTTTTTTTTTTACATTTTTAATAGTATGACAACTTTCCTAGATAGATTATACAACTTCACAAAAACAAGTCATTATGTCACAATGGAAAGGCACACTTTTGTAATATGAATACTGCATATATGTTTGCACACCTGCAAGAAGCTGATGGCCATTAGTATAAGGCTGTATGAGCTGATGCCTCCAGTAAAGACTTCGTTCAGATCCCTTTGCAAGAGAAACTGCTTCAGAACGAAGATCAAGGGTGGAAGAACTGTGTATTTCTACAAAACCAAAAGGAAGTGTTACAAATACAAACATTTATAATGGCCCCTTTAAAAATATGAAGTATCTGAAACTGACCTTAAGGTAGCTTTTGATGAACTGTGCTGCTTTCACTGCAGTCTCCACATTAAAGCTGATGTCCACTTTGACCTTGGTCTCATGATCGGTGAGTTTAATAATTGGAACCTGAGATCAAGAATTACACATGCAAATCATTTAAAAGAGGTTCTGCATGAAAAACATTTGACAATTTTCGGAATAAACTCACCCGTCAAAGGCTTAAAAAAAGAGTAAAAGACCATTTTTAGAAAACTCACCGTAGCTTTGTCAAGGACTTTGATAGGATAATTGCCGGCCACATTGTGTTTTTTAAGAGCTTGTTCGAGGTCCTGAAGCGGAGGATGATCCCACTTCCCAAACACCACAAGGTCAATGTCACTGAGGAGATAAAACATGCAAGCATCAGCCACCTGAAGGTTTATCTATAGTTCATCTATACATGTGGTAAGTATTAATACCCAGACCTTATGGTGTTTCAAAGCAAACAACTGCACAAAATGTACATTATCTGTCTCATTTCATATCTCCACCTCCACTGTGGAAAATTATATTATATAACAAATATCAAAAGTCAACTTTCTGCCTCCATGCAGACCAAAGTGAAACAAGCAAAAACAAATAACACTACTTTTGGTATATCAGGATTTTGTGACGTCCCACTTCCAAAAAAATAAAATCATTAAAAGAAATATTTATTCAGAGATGCAGAGACAAACAAACAAACAAAAAATACCTTGTAGGAAGATATAGACCTGTGCTGAAGCTGCCAAAAATTTGCACCTGCAGAGAGATGACACAATACAAACTGGATTTAAATTCTAATACATTTAAATCATTTTCAATATAGACAAAGCTGGATTTTTTTTTTTCATGCAAAGGCTTTTAGGCAGTGGGAAAGTGTATCACTTTAATAAAATATGCCAGTCTTGAAGCCTATCTGTTTCTGAGGACTTAAATGAGGCTTAGAGTGCGGAGAAAATTCAGGCTTATAAGAATGGCTGGAAATCCAGACAGTGCTAGCGAAAAGAAAATTCAGCGGCATTGGTTTTAAAATCATTTATCGACACTGATGGATGAATTAGGTTTGGCCGACAAAATTGACTTGTGATTTTGCAAAGTTACATTTGTACAAAGCTATCGAAAACGAACTCTTGCTAATGCTCAAGAAGTCATACATTAGTGTTGTGATGGCACTGTAATTGTAGAACGTTTCAAGTGAATGCTTAGAAAACACGGAAGAGAACAGGTTAAAAATGGGAGCCATGTCATTAGGATGTGAACAGCGCTACTTTTTGGTGAATAACTTGAGAATTCTGTAAAACACGTCAGTGTAATCAAGAATCAAAGCAAGATTCACCAGAGATACTGCCAATATTCCACTGTGCTACACTCTCCTGTCCTACTCACCCTAGCTGTAGGCCACAAGTCCTTGATGACACTTTCTATTCTGTTCACTACATCCCTTCTCATGGCCTCCTCCTCGGGTCTTGGGGACATGAAGCTGAAGAAGTCCATTATTTCCTCGTGTAAACTGGGGAAAAAAAAAAAAAAAAAAAAAAAGGGGATTAAACTCAATTTAAACTCGTTAAAATGCTCACGTGAAAAAAGAAGACAACGTGTTCCGTATTCATTAATACGGCAGCTGATGATGATAAACCATTATGTTCTCTTACCCATTAATGCCCGGGCTGTAGCGCCGGGTTTTCCACAGGCTATAGGAAGAGTCTACGTAGTGGCCATTGAAGCCGTAGGAGAGCAGCGGGTTGAAGCCGTGGAAAGTGTTGGCCCTGTTCAGCTGCCTCCTGCGGCCGGGTGGATGTGATTGATAGTGGTGCTGCTTGCTCCCTGGATGGTTCTTCATCCCTGTGGGGGTGTGGCCGCCGGGCTGTTGCATGCTGCGACAGTGTTGCTGAACAGCGTGAAAGGGCTGTCGGAGGCTGTTGTCGTTCACCTTCCGCTCGCCGTAGTGCAAAAACTGCTCGGCCTCGTCCGCCGCGCTCAGACTGTCAATCTGAAGCGAGGAGCCGTGGGGAGAGGAGCTGTCGGCCTCCGAGTCCAGAGAGGAGGAGGACGGTGACAAGGAGCCCTTCCTCCGGACACTTCCCCTCTCTCCGCCGCCGCTGTTGTTTGCCCGCGGCAGTTTACCAAACACAGTCCCGGGTGTCGGTACTACATGCCTGCAGCTCTCGACGTAAGAGTCCAAGTTTGCATTTTGTACCGCAAAGTTGCGCTGGTGGTGAGGTTGGTTGTCGAGGCCGGAATTTGCTCCGAATGCCTGCGAGGTCTCCCAAATCTGCATCCACAGGGAATTGGCCGGTCCCTTCTGCTCCGGCTGAATCCAAACGGTCCTGGGATCCATTGGACTCGAGTTTACCGAGAACAGTCCACACAAAAAACACAGAAATACCCAATGCAAGCAACTTCGCAATTTGACACTTTACACTCTAGGACACGAAAAAATCATGCGGTACCGTTTTACAAGATTTTTCCAAACAGCTTCATGTCTGGAGACTGGTTTGGTTTGTCAAGCGGCTCGGCCAAACTCCTCTCCCCTTAAAAGGCAGGCAATATGGCGCAAGCAACACCACTACGGTTCATCAACCGCTCATCTGTGAGGGATTTAAATCTTTGAACACACCCCCTCTACGCTGGAGGAAGTGTCAAGTTGGACACATGTAACCGGAAATACCGAAAGTTAGACTATTAAAGCTTCTCTTTACAAAGGCGCACATTGTTGTACCACTAAAATAACATTGATAATTATAATACATATCAATAAACTATAAAAAAAAATGCATAAGAAAATACATTAACAACAAGGTTACTTATAAGCAATTTATTTGCTTTTTTTTTTCTACTTATTTTGGCAGTCAAAACCGGAAACAAACCCGTTTCTATGCGACAAATACAGTTTAGTGTCTGTTAACATAGACTTACATAACCTAGATACAAGTCTGTAAGCAACATACCGAATGTGCAGCCTGTTTCGCAGTCCTACTCTTTTCACACTACGCACATTTTTAAATGTTATTTCATTTGATAAGAGTTTTGTCCAAAACTCACCAGATGACATCGCAACTGCCTTTCAGAAGTGTACTTAGAGCTCCTTGCTTTGCAGCTGATTTAATGGGATCCTGGAGAGCAAGTTTCGTTTTCCTATAAATGTTAAGCGTCAAATTCAGAGTTTACACACACAACATAAACCTCCCATAAACAACGAAGGAAAGCCACAGTTCATACTGGACAGTTTTCAACTGCTCATTAAAAAACTTTTAGGCTGAATTGTCTACACTGATCTCATCTATGGTTTGATCATATTTAAAATTAGAATCAATACCACTCCAAAATTCATTTAATTGCTGTATCGGACGAAAATAAACAATAAGAAATAAAACATCACACGGGCAGGGGTTTTATCTATTTTGTAAAATAATCTTTCCGTATTTCTGCTTCTTGAGCGGTGTAGTCAGTCTACGAGCCTCTAAAAAGGTTTGTTAGGATTGTCAGTTCTCTGTCCTCCATTGGTTCTTCAAAACAACATGTTGCTTGTTACTTAATGCTTTAAAGTAACAAACACCAAAATCCTTGCAAACTACAAAACTGTATTTTTCCTCCTATTATTTGAGGGCATGGCTGGAAGGGTCAAACATAAAAAGCACATCAAGAACATACTAATTAGAAACTACAGCAAAAACGTCAATACAAGATGTGTTCATTTTAATTAGAAAAAATAAAAACTTTTGAAGAAAACTGTATAAAACATTTACTTTGGAAAACAAGAAATTCAATATTTCTAATTAATATACACCAGCTTCACAGTTTAGCACACTGTACATATTATAAAGTATTATACCGTACTTTGTTACCTGAAAATTGAACAATGTCAAATAGTTCTACTATGTGTAGTTCTAGTGTGTTTTGAAGAATGTAGTAGACTAAACTTTAGGAAATGAAAATTCTTGGACTCCCATAAAAGAAAAATATTTTGCTCCAAAGACTTACAAATTTAAATGCAATTCAAAAACAGATATTTACAAAGTCTGAAATTATTTGAAACAATCTTCTTTAAATGTGGACAAAAATATTAAGATGGAGTTCAATACACCCTGTATTATTACAAAGAACACAAACCTTTTAGTCGCCACTCCTGCTTACATGGTAAACAACTATATTAAGGATGCAGGTTGTAAATCAATATTGAGGTATTTGTCTTGTCTTAAAATAGTTACATACTGAAATGACGGTCGATGTGGTTTAGCACATTTCAGCTCCTGACGTTTCTACAAATAGATGCTATTTGATTAATGCAACTTGTGACAGCAGGAGGGACGTTCTGTGGAGCCTCGCCTCTCCACTCAGCCAAAGCATCCAGGGCTTGTTTGGGATTGCAGGGAGACAGCTCATAGATGCAGTAAATAGCTGCTAACTGGACTGTCCAAGGCACTCCTGCAAGAAATTGATATTGCATGATTAGAACACTTATGAGAATCTTTGCATTCCTCTTAACGTTTTTGGTCTGTTTGGCTATGTTATTACAGCTGAACAAAATTTGTCAGTTTTCGCTGAAACCCCATACCTTCTGCTTGTCCATGCCTTCCAAATGTGTTGATGATATTGGCCACAGAGACCAAAGAGGAAACAGAACCTTCTTTAAGGCCCAGCTGACCGAGCCGTCCTGTTTAAACACAAATGGAATCAGACTCTCCTCTGTCTAGTCATAATCCATATTAAACATCAGGTCAAGTTGGCATTAATATGCAAGCAAAGAAACAAACCACAGACCTATGAGTCGAAGTACAGTAGCAACAGTCTCATCTCGAACTGGTTCTTGCTGATCTCTTGGCTGTAGAACCCAGGCGTTCATTAACGGCCACAACTCTTTGCTGACAGAATAAAATGAACAACGGCACCCATAAATAAGAATATTATGAAAAATGTATTCTATCATGAGTATGTCCTATGTCAAGTACTTATTTACTGTTGTGATTTTTGCCAACAACTAAAGGAACCCAATATTTTCGAAAACAATGTAACTAGATTAAATGCTTTGGCACTTCTCTACTCATACCACCCACTCCTAGTGCTTTACGCTAGTCATATTCATCAAACTGCATTCACAACACTTCTATATTCATATACTGATACAAAGAAACATCTTTGGGTTACATACCTCACCCAAGAGCAGATTGACATGTGGTGGGGGTAGCTGAATTGTCCATGATTTTGTATGCCATAACATTACAAAAACATAACTCTCCCCTATTAAAATTCCAATTTCAATGTATTTTCTTTGTTGTAAAATTTTAATTTTTAGAGAAATGAAACTTGAAGTTTTCATTAGCCATCAGCCATAAACATCAAAATGATAATAGATCCCGAAAATATTCATCAAACTGCATATATATATATATATATATATATATATATATATGATTTATGATTTCAGTGATTATATATTTAATCACTGAAATCAATAAACTTTTAAAGTAAATTCTAATTCTAAGAGCATACCCCAGGATGTGTTCATAGGTCCATTTCCACTTTTTGTGTGAACACAGGAGGTGCAGTGTGAAGATTTGTTCCCAGGCTCCATCTCCAAGGTCTTCTCCATAGCGCATATGCTTCGTAAAAGACTGATTGTTTCCTGAACGGAGATCCGTCAGAGTTGTAAGGATCAGCTGGTCAAGGTCACAAGGAGGATTCTATGTTGATGATAGAAGGGGAGACATGGTTTCAGTAAATCACAGAAGATTCGGATTGCCTAACATCACATAACAAATGACGCCATCACTGATTTTTAACAGAAACGTAGTTGAACAAAGAGTAAGGCTCCTGTACTAATCGAAACCACTAAAACCCCACTTGTTGAGATTTGCCTTTGATTAATAATAACTGCAGCATGGGTTAATTCTAAAATAATTGGTAACTGTGTTTTTATTTTATCTGCCTTATTGCTGCTGTGTGTCATGCAATTAAACGATTTGAATATTTGCAAAAGAACCCAATTGCATAAAGTAACTTTAGCAATATACCTTTTCCCATCCAAGGAAAGCTGACAGGCAGCCAAGAAGCCCTTCTGGTGCTTTCAGTTGGGTAATAACATGAATGGCCTGGCACAGTAAGCTGCTGTGTATCAGAACATTGGGCCATGTCGTCACCATAAACAAGACCAGTTTTGCCGAATCTGGGAAATCTGAAAGGGTAAAACAGCATAAAATAAATCATCACAAAATTTGAAAATTAGATATAAAAAGACAAGGAAAAAAGATTTTAGGACTCATTTATATGTTAGATAATTTAAACCTAATTGTGTTTTAAAGTGGAAGTACACAAACATGAATATCAGGTGTCTGTAAGGGGAAAAAAAACCTGCCCACCTTCAACAAGAATGCTGTAGGCTAGAATATGAGCCTTTTCCCAGTACATCTTCTGTCTACAGATGCCTATGTAGACGCGACAGAGGGCTTGTAAGTAGTTTAGACAAAGGGTGTTCTTTTCAGCCTTTAGTTTGGTCAATATGGCCACAATCATTTCATCTACTTGGTGCTGGTGAGAGGAAAGACAACATTTAAAATTTGCATAAGAACAATTATCGTTTCTTTGTTAAAGGGGTGCTATTATATAAAGTTAACTTTTTTTTTTTACTTCATATCATGTTATAGTGTTATTCCCTCATTAAAAACACACGTGGAGTGTTGCTGATTCTTTCATGCATGTTTGAGAAATCCCTGAATCTCCCGTGGTAGCCATTCGTGGGAACCTAACCGCCTGCTCACACAATGTATTGCCTGTTTACTCCACTACTATACTAGCGGCAGCAGCAAGGTCAAACAGGAAGTGCAATCTCCATTTGTGACTTCGAAAAGAATGTGCATCATTCAGTCTTCTCTGTGTTCTCTGCCAGACTCAAAAATTGAAGTACTGATACTCAATATATTAAGTTTTCATTGGGCATATCAAGGATGATGAAACTAATTAAAGTATTAATTAAAAAAAAAATATGAATAAGGTTTTTATCTTTTAGAAAATGAAATAAGTACAATTGTGTTGAATCTAGGGGTGACAAGATAAATTCAGCTAAAGAGATGAGACAAAACACTATAATTGGTAGGGACGTACCGACATGAACATTTACGCCGATACTGATATTCAATATCAATATTGTTGTTGTGGCCAATAACTGATTTTTACCAATATTAGACATGCATATTTCTTTAAGCTTTTCACACCTTGAAAAAAATGACCCAACAGCTGACTTTGCTTCTCTGCTTCAATTAAAACACCCCACAATCCTGTGCTGTATCACTATCACACGATCAAACAAATACTATATGCCCAACATCCTTCCCCTGCAAAAACTCAAATAAAAAATACCAAAAAAAAATGGAAATAGATATTATTAATATCATCCAAGGAGAGTTTAAATTTGATCTAGACAAAACAGTGAAAATTCACTGCATGTTAATCATTTTGCAGCTTGTTTGCTATGAACCCTAACTTAATTTTGTTGATTAATCAAGGAATCCCTAAAACTGTGGCACTTCTTTTGTCAAAAATGAACAGAAACAGAGCATTTAAGAAATAGTCTGCATCCCAGGCTTAGCCAAAGTCAGCCATTAACGGGTATACTCACCAAGCTACATCTGCATATGTCAGAAATGACTTCTTTCTCCTCTTCTCTCAGGATAGGCTTTTTGGGCAGATTACCAACATAAAGGTGACTCTGGACAACAGGCAGCAAATCGAAGCATTGTTTTTTAATTTTGTTTAAATAGTCAACAATAAGATCCTGCTCAGCTGGTTCTTCAAATTCTATGCATAGAGATGCTGTATTGCTTTTCTTCTGATCTTTTGCCACAGTATTGGAAGAGGCTGCCTCATTGCCACTGTGTAAAGAGAAGGAAGACTCCTGTTTGTCAGTAACATCTGCAGAACTGCCAACAAGCTTTGGGAATTTACTGTTTTTGGACTGGGAAGAATCGCCAGCAGGTCTTTTTTCTCCCCTGGTCTCTGTTTTTGTGAAGGCTGTAGAAGCGGAGCTGATGGTTTTGAAGCCTGATCTCTGATTGTCCGTTGTTTTTGGTAATACTCCATTCTCTGATGAACACATGCTAAGATTGACATTACCTTTCAAAATGTTAAGAGTCCAGGTACAGGCAGAGGAACCGGGGTCCATGGTATTTAGAATGCTCATGGAGTTTTCTTGAGGTGGACTGGTCGAAGACGAAGGGGAAGAATTAACTGCTTTGGCAGGCAAGCGACCAGGAACTGGCAATGCATGTTTTGGAGTGGCTGAGCTAAACTGGAGCGGTGACGAGGGGACTCCATTTGGATGGGTTGGACTGGTCAGGGAAGAAGAACAGCTGAGCTGCTGACTGTTGGGTGTTGAAAGGAATTTCAATGGAGTGGTAGAAGCTGAGCTATTCATCGGTGAAGGAAATGAAAGTTTTCCAATTGCGTGGCTTGGGTTGATTGGCTTTACTGCTTTAGGAGGTGTTGTTATAGGGGTCAGGACAGGGGGAAGTGGAGGACCCATTTCTGAGAGAAGATGGCTGACGGACTCTGGTGTTTGAGTTGCTGTTGGACTGCCCACTGGTGTAACATTTTCCTCAACATTTGTATGTAAACCTGGCTGTTCATGGACTGGTGTAAAGATCTCCAAGCTCTGGTTTTGTTCTTTTGTGGCAGAAGAAATCTCATGACATGAAGTAGTAGGATCACAGTGCAGTTTGTTGACAATTTCCTTTTCTGAGGTGAGTACATTATTTTTTGCAACTTTCTCTTTGTCCTTAGCTTTTTCCGTGTTTGGGTCAGTTTTCACAGGAAGCAGTTTTACTTGAGATAACCGACATGAAGGACTTAACAGTCTACATACAGAATGCATTTTGTCTTCCAAAGATTTGGAGTCAACAGTTATTTTTTCTGGGGACAATGAAGAAGCACTATCAGGTGTACAGGTACTTTTTGCTTCCTCTTTGTCAAATTCCGTTGGCAACAGAGCTGTAGAATTTGCTTCTTCGTGTTCCGGATCAGAACGGGACCCCTCAACTTCTCTGTTCAAAACCGGAGACTCTTTAGGAGACAAAGGTTTATCACAGGCACTAAGGTCTGAGGGTGAAGCTGTCACATCAACTTCTCTAGGAACTTGCACTGCATTCCCTTCGTTCTCCTCAGAGCAATGGACTCCAGCATCTACTTCCATTCCCTCTTCAAGGTTTTTATTTAAGACACAACTCATGCTGTCACTGCTGCTTGGTGGGGATTCTTCTGGCATTTCTGAGTCTTTGCAGAGAGACCCTGAGGCAGTGAGATTTGCACTGTCCTGACAAGAATCCACATGACCTTTTTGCTTGTCTGTGACACTGGTGTCTTCCAAAGATTCTTTGCTTTTAAATTGGGCAACACATTGTTCATTTTCTGCTTCTCCAGAGTTTGCAGTTGCTTCTCTTTCCCCATCAGTAACAACTGTTGTGACAACAGGAATGTCACCTGGACTCATATCTACACCCATCTTTATAGCAGTATCCGAATTGTCTTCTTTTGCCTTTTCAAAAGCCGTTCCAGTATCACGGATATCTACACTTTGGTTGTTGGGATTTTCACTATGGGAATGCTCCATATCTTCATCTGGTAATGGGAGAGCTTCTTCTGAAATATTACTACATAATAATAAAGACTGTGGCAGTTTGGGTGGGAACATGTTTTTTAGAGAACTGTTGTTCTTATGAGCTTTATCTGAGCTTTCATTCAGTTCAGCACCACCGCCCAACCCACAGTGTCCAATGTCTTTTTTATCTGAAATTTGTTCCAGGATGTCCACTTTATCTTTTTTGTAAAGTGACAGAGATTTTGGACTGTTGAGACATAGTGATAATGTTTTAGAGCTTGAAGGCTGATCTTGGTTAGGAAGTTGAACATCCTCTGAAAGTTCAGGACTGGCATTCTTTTCCTCACCATCCATCTCAGCACCTTCTACACTGGTGTTCTGAAAGACAGAAGCAAAGGTATACCAGTGGAATAAAACTTATGTGTATAAAAACAGAATTATTTAATAGGTGACTGTATACAAAAAGGGTGACTTCAGTTAGTAAAAGTATATGAAGCTGCACATAGCTTAAAAAAAATAAAAATACTTCTCACCGATTCTGAAAGTGGAGATATGCAGGGTGGCAGTGGTTTAAAAAAATCCACTATTTCATCAATAGATACATAAAGGTTTTCTTTGATGGGAGACGACTCATTATGTTTATTTTTCTTGGGGGAATTTTTGCTCTTTTTCAGTGTGTTGTCTTGATTCAAGTGGTGGGTAGATGCTTGGTGCTTGCATGTGTCCTGCACCTGAGGACAAGGTTTCAACTTTGTGAGAGCAGGTTTGGGCTCGACATGAACACCGATCGGTTCCCTGATGGTCTCAGAAGCAGAGGTTGACATTTGCCTTTCAATAGCCTGCAGTTTGGTTTGTGGAGAAGGAGGAAGGGTCCGCCTATAACCAAACTCTAACATAAAAGGCAAATACGACTGTGAGAACATAAAAAAGATGTGCATTTCTGTTTTATCATATATGTGCAGAAGAGGTGTTAATGATGACCTCACCTGGTGACGTGGACATGTTTGACGATTGTTCGTGCTCTGGATCCACACATTCCCATAAACTCTGCAGCAGCAGCCGCACCTTTCCTGTAAAGTACGTAGAGAGATTTTTTACAAAGAAAAATTTATTTTGGTGTTAGGTTTAGTCATGGTGCAGTTCAAATGAATCATCATAAAAAGAGCCACCATCATACCTTTGTCAACTTTTGGTTCTGCTCTCGTTTGAGTTGTAGAGTTCCTGTACTCTGTGTTTTTTAAAAAACACACAATTAGATTATCCACAGTGTTTTTTGTTTGATATTTACTTACTTTAAAGGGGAAAAATTAAGCTAACACTATGATATGTTTGTTTTACTTCTTAATACCCAATACACAGTAAAAATGAAACGCCACCACAAATGAAGACTTTAAAAAAAAAGAAGGTTATGCATTCTATACCTTTACATCTTTCTCTTTCCAGTTTTATCAGTCTGACCTACAAAAAAAAGTTTAAGACAAACAATCAGTTTTGCCCTCCCTCATCTCCAAGTCTGCAGTTTCCTTTAGCGCTTTCACTGTACCTGGAGGTCACTAATGTTCCTTTCGAGCAGAATCTTCTCATTGGTCAGTTGAGATATTTGATAGTTCTGTTTGCAAATCGAGCCTGAAATAATTTCAGAAGAAGTAGAGTTAAGAAACCGCCCAAGAAAAAACAAAAAAACAAGCTGTCTCAAACCAACAGACTCGGCAGATAAAGTTTCAGCTCAGGTCAGAAAATACTTCTGAAAATACTAATGTCTAAAACTCACCCTCGAGCACTCTCACTTTGTTTTCGAGACTATCCTTCCTGTCAATCAGAAAAGAACATTGCATAACCATTACCCATGACAACGAAAATACACACCAAGTGTGAGTAGCATGGAAGTAGTTGTTCTTCAGTAACAAAACAAACTGAACTCTTACATGTTTGTCATGATGGCATTCTCCTTTGTCAATTTATCAACCTTCTTTGCTTGTTCCTGAGATTCCTTTAACAATGCCTGGTTTGAAAAAAAAAAAAAAAGTTATTGAGGAGATTAATGTTTTGGTCAATAAAATAACCATGAATTTTTAATGTTTGTTTATGTTTTACCTGAGTTTTTAATAAATCATTTTCAACAGCTGCGTTCTCTCTTTTCACACGTGCATTTTCAAGACCCTGTGTTTCTGTTAAATCTAAGAGTTCAACACACACACGAAAAAAAAAAATACTTAGCATAGTGTTAATATCTTAGAAGAGTTTACTGAAAATAACTGCAATTTACCTTTCAAACATTTCAGCTCATCTCTAAGCGTTTCATTCCTAAGAAATAAGAAGAGTTACATTGAGTTTTTCACCATAACAGATACCCTTTTATCCATACTCCCAAACAATATCTCAAAATAGTTGTTTGTTCATATTCTATTTTATTAGGATGCTATGTGACAGACCAGAAGAAAATAATGCATAGATATGACATGAGAATTCACATTTTATTTTGTTATAAAATGAAATTACAAAAATTATAGTGAGTTTATTTTCAGTCCTAGTCAAACTCCCTTATAGCTGCACTTATCACTGCAAGTTTTTTGGGGTATACCTCTCCCAAATCCCAAAAAAAAAAACAATTATAGCAAAATCTAGACTTATTTCATATGACTGAGGTCAAACTGTTGTGTTCACAGCCAAACAGACTTTAAAAAGAAACTGGAAGAAGAGTTAAAGGAGTTATTTGCTTGCATTCATTCCAGCCAAATGAATGCAAGCAAATACTACTTTGTGATAATCAAGCAGATACAACCCCAGTTAAATACAATCCAGTTTCTGTACGCCACATGGCACAATATGGAAAAATTTCAAAGGGTAGGAGAATTGGAACTGCAACCAAAACGGTCACTTACTCAGTCAACATGTTGCTCTTTTCCTGCTTTAATTTGTCCATCTCTTCAGACAGCTGTTCATAGGCCTTAAGTGCACCCTACAAAAAATTTTAAAAATATAGGTGAGTTAGGTTTTATACATTAGAAGCAAAAGGCAAACTATTTTCTTTATTGTTTTGAGATAAGCTCTACCGTCTTCTCTTCCAGTTCGGCCTGTACGGATTCATAATCTGCTGTCTTTTTCTCCAGTGTAAACAACCGCATCTGCAGTTCCTCCAGTTGCTCTTGAAGCCTGATGGAGTCACTGCAAACATTAATATATAATGAAACAAATGGAAGCTTTTATAAAATTTAAGAAAACAATGAAAAGAGTTATAGTAAAAGCTGCTTTTCCCTCATTATTATTATTATTATTATTATTATTATTATTTATTTTGCATGCTTTTATTCTACATTTTGTTTTTAAAAGTTTTGGTTTTTATCTGCTTTTAAGTTCATACTTGTTTATTTTACTTCTGAGATGTTAGGTAACACTACTGTATTTATTCATTGTTGTTTAAACTTCACATTTAATTTTTTTAATGTGAATATTACATTACATTCCCAAGTAGCTTTGGTAATTCTGTCTTTTCCGTAAGTGCTATGGATTCATTGAGAGTGTGTGTGTTTATGTTTGTGTACAATCAGGTGGTGAAGTGGGCTGGTTTGTTTTAATTCTTGTATTACTTTAGGCTTCTCCAAAGCAGTTTGTGCCACATTTTCTTCTGAGTAGTGCTGCTAGAACACAAGACTGGCCGATTTTAAAAAGCAAGATATTTATGTAAAGTAAAACTATCTGCATTAGCTGAGTGAAATAACAGAATAGAATCTTCTTCTTTTTTTTCCCTTAAGTCTATTTTATGGCTATAATTATGAAAGCAATGAAGCATATGTAATAACAAGAACAACAACAATAACAATAGATAGAAACAATTTAGTCACGATAAGTTTAGTCTATCTTGTATTCCTTCAAAAATTTTAACTCGGCTCCTGTAGCAAGTGGATTTATCTGCGTTTGGCTGCGTTAGGAAGCGTCACCATGACAACTCATCTTGAAGCCGATACTCACTCGGTAGCAGCTATTTTCTGTTTCAGAGCAAGAAATGATGCGACATACTCCGTCAGGCTCTGCTCAACAAAATAAGGGACACACAAAAATATAGAGGTGTAAGTATGTGTAATCATCAACATGGTAAATTCAGATTTGAGACTGTTAACGTGCTTAATGACTAGAGAGTCTTTAAAGAGTCTTTCCTGTCTAAGAAACCAAGACTAACCTGGTGCAAAACAGAGCAGTTCTGACAACTCCCAACCGTCGCATCCGCGGCTATTGCTGCCGTTTTGGCCTGACTGTCTCCTGGCATCATGGCAGGACCATTAATTCCACTACGACGCACAATGTACTTAATAAACAGACTTTCAATCAAAGAGTCAACGCTCAGTGTCACATATTCCAAACGGCATCAAAACAACTTCACGTTTTCGCGTCTCCCACGTTGATCAAGGCCCCAGTTCGGACCCTGCAAGGAAGTGGAGCTTCGGAAAACGCCTGTAAAATTTGTCACTTAATTTTCCTCTCTATGAGGTATATTCTTCGTTTTTATTGTATAAAAACAACAGTAGCATCCGTAAACAGGTTTAACGTTTTTTGTGTGTTAGCCCTAAGTTTAAGATTTGTTTTATGCCATGGTATTATGATTCAGGCAGTTTGTTGTGGCGAAACACGCTACAAGATGCGATTGCGACTCAACATGTACCCTGTAGGGGTCGCATTAAAGTTTCATTTTACAGTTTGAATTATAATTTGCGGCGCTTAAACTTGACATAGTTATAAAACAGTGATTCACTGTTATATTGAAACAGCGGAAAGTATGTTGGTGTCAAACGATATTCTTCAGTGCCATAATACATCTGGTATACATGCGAAAAAAATGTCAGAAAATATGAGAGCGAAATAAAGAACATATTGCAACTGTAGTTGCGGGTTGTGTTTAACTATGAAGTATTCGACAATGATGGTTGACTGTTTTCATGTCAGGCCGACTTGAAAGAGATGCTACCAAATAATATATTGCAAAACGTAACATGTATGAGACTTGATTTAGGTCACCTGACAAAACTATCGAGAGAGTTATTTCTGCCACTATCCCTGGTGGTCTAGTGGTTAGGATTCGGCGCTCTCACCGCCGCGGCCCGGGTTCGATTCCCGGTCAGGGAACTAATTTTTCACACTGTGTGTTGCCTTTACGACAGAAGACGAAATAAAACGAGTTAAACTAGGGTCCAGGATACACCAAAGAGTACTGATAAAATTGAAAAACACTTTAACAGTTTTATGATCCTCCACAACTTATGTGAGAAGCACAGTGCTCAGTGTGTTCTAAAGTCTGTACTAGAACATGCGTAAAGAACTGTTTTGCCCTGTAATTACAGCAGATTGGTTTTTTAGTTCAGATTTCATTTTGAAGACAGCTCTGGGGCAAAAAGGTTTTGGACTATTGTGACATTAAGCATCCACCAGAGGGATACATGCTGAAAAGATTGTGAGAATGGTAGAAAAAGTGTGGCATATCTTCTACAGACAGCTCTTGGTTTGTTCTTTGTTCAGTCTTGTTCTTTGTCTATAGAACTGCTACCAAATCCCAAAAGGATGCTCTGGGTGAGGAAACTGTCTTGGAGCAGTGGCAGAAGAGCAACAGATTTATTCAAAGATTGGCACTCCTTAGTCTTCTCAGAAAATACAGCCTTTGTTCCCCCAACCTGACGCTTCATAAAAATTTGAGTCAAGCCACCTTTATGTTGCCTTCTGGTTTATATGCAAACTCTAGTCCAGTGTTTCCCAACCCTGGTCCTCAAGGCACACTGTCCTGCGTGTTTTAGGTGTTTCCTTGCTTCAGCACAGGTGACTTCAATTAGCAGGGCTTTGCTGAACTGCAATCATCTGAATGAGGTGAATTAAAGCAGGGAAATTTCTAAAATATGCAGGGCATTGAGCCTTGAGGACCAGGATTGGGAAACACTCCGTCTAGTCTACATAATAATTTCTAAATACCAGTCATATTTTGTTCCATATATTGTTCCTTTGATTTGAAATGTGTTGTTTTGCCATTAGAGGGTGATATTGCATCGCTTATGCCCTGTTTAACTCTCAACCTCTCTTTCTAAACACACAGGATCTATTATTGCATGGAATTATAATGAAAGACTAACACTTTGTGTTTAGATGTGCAAACAAGCCTAGCTGAAGGTAATTTCCAGTTACTAAACAACTATAATATAAGGTCTATGGCATTCTTATTTTGCATAATTTTTCCTTCCCACAAAGACAAAAGACACTTTGATTCATGATCCCTGGTCTTTTTTTTTTTTTTTTTTTTTTGGTCCAGACATTTCCCACAGTATTTGATTTAGATGTACACTACAGCAGCAAACTGTCTGGGAGACATGTTCTTAATGTTATGAATACTGCAGAGTGGTACCTTGGGGAAGAACAAATGGGAGATGTTGCATGAAGAAAACAAAAGACACCTCAGTTTTTGTTCCGGTAACAATCTTCAAAGGACGGTACAAAAGGCTGATCCTGGGGTTTTGATATCAGCAGCTCATAATGCAAAGATTAAGATTAGAGCATTTTGCCAACCCTAATACAGACTAGCCAGATTAAGCGAGTCTAACATTTTTATTTTCACATGCAACTCACATAGGTAATGTGGAGAAAATTTCAAGACCGCACTGTCTGTGAAAGTGAGTCATGTCTTTGTAACCCTGCCATATGGAGCGATGTGTTGTTTTTCATTGATACTATGCAATCACTGTAGGGGTATTAGCATGGAAAAATCCCAAACTTTGTGGATAGGGTAGTGATCTATTGCAAAAAGAAATTGATATTAGCTCAGTTTTGCCTTTGAGACTAAGGTTTTCCAATACTTCCCAAAATCATTTAGGATGTGAGTTAATCATATTTTAGAAATAAAGGGACACATTGTCTTTTCTTCCTGCTGTTGCTTTTTCCGCTTAAAGTTTTGAGTGGAAGGTTTGTCAGGTTTGCTGTAGGTGCATCCTGATGGAATGATAATAAGCCTGTAACTTCAGATGAACCTTCTGAGTGTAGCCTGAAGGCTAAAGAGCCACCTCTCTCTCCAAACAGATGCTGTTAGAGATAGTCCAGCTTCTTTCAAGTGGAAAGGTGAGTGCTGTTTAAGCTTCCTATCTTCCCGTCTGTCTCTCACAGATAGTCTGTTGTGCTACCTGACATGAGTAAGGTAACATTTTGAATGTGGCCTGATTGGTATCTGTCAGCTTTGTTATCTACGGGAAGCCTTTATCTGATCACTATCTCTTAGTAAACACAAATGCTTCAGCCTTCTCATCTCTTTCTTTACGGGTGATTTGTTTTTCATTTTTCTTCCTTTTGCCTGATTATGAAAATAACAGTTTCTGCATAAGAAGAGTCACAAGAAATACTTTCAAAAAGGTTAAGGAATTACAGAAGTGATATTTAACTAAGGGTAAAGAGGTATGTAGTTCTCCTACAAATTAGCTGCTGAAAGAATTGAATGACTCAGGTAAATTGGCACTTTTCCGATCAGTGAGCACACGATACAAAAACAACAGTGTGATAACCCCACCAGCTAAACCTCAAAGTTAGCTGTTTTCAGAACCAATAAGGTGTTTAAAGATGAAGACGATGGAAGCAGCACAGAGCTAATTAAACGATACTGCTTTTTCTATGACACGTCCACACATGTCTGTGTTTCCGTCAGGTTACAGTAGGGTGAGAGAGACTTGTTTTAGCAGATAATAGAAAGGCTAAATATAATAATCCGGAGATGCCTTGTTTTATACCTTTAAGCTTTCAATATGTCTGACAAGGAATATGATGAATTTAGGACTTTGGGCCTTTTGGAAGTCTCAGGTTGTTCAAGTAATCTATATTCTCTAGGATGGAGATGATTGCATTATCGTGACCAATTTATTCAAAATAATAATGTTCAAGCAAATAAACATTTTAAACATGTGGGAAAGGACAAGCATAGCTGCAACTGAGCATTCCTGCTCTAGGTAATGACTGTTTTAATAACGATAACCAGGCTAGCCAGAGTATTACGCTTTGGAGGGTTGTGTTGCTTTGTCAGCAAATTTTAAATAAAACCTTTCTTTTTTTCACCAAAGAAAATTTAGCAGATGAACAGATGAAAATGTCTTTTTTGTGCATAGGTTGCCTCCTCCTGGTTAATTCATCTTCATCTATGACATCACCATCTACCCCTTCCACAGTTTCTTTCTACATTCTGTCATCTCATACTTCTCCTCTTCCTCCCTCATCTGAAGGCCTTAGGACTGTGCCTGCAGGCTGATGACAATGGCTATTTTGTTTTAACCGTCTGCATTTCTCTGACTAGAGCTGAAATGAAGAAAGAGCAGGGTCCACTCCAGACACAATATGTCATAGGTGCTGAAATTCCCAAAACCACATTGGCATCACTGTTAGAGTCCTGGCTTGGATGTCTGCAAGCCACCACGCTGCAAACTAGATCTAAGCATTAGGATTGTCCTGGTTTCGGGGCTTGCTGGAGAACGCAAACTCTGGTATGGAAATTTCTTCCCCAGTATCACATTGTTTGAGTCCCATTAAGAGGCTTAAACCAGTGCAACCAGAAAAAATATTTTTAAAATAAAAATGTCACAGACCAATTTCTATTTCTAAAGCTTTGTATGATTTTGGGAGATCCCAATCAGTCAGCGCACTGTGTCTCACACTGTCAGCCTCAGCCTAAAGCAATAGGAGGATATATTATATTAAACATACACTGCTGATTAAAATCTCAAGAGACAAAAATCAGAGTAGGCAAATGACTCAAAACGGCATTTAAAGTCAAGTATGCTGTTCATCAGCTGATCAAAAAATGAAGACCATAGGGAAAAAAAAAATCTGTGCATTAACTGAATGTGTGCATGTAATTTAGGCATTTCAAAGCAAAACGAGATAACACGGGGGTTTTAATGTGTTTAGCGCGCGCCACACAGAACAAATACAGTGAATTGCAGGAATTCAAAATTAAAGTGACAAAGAGAGAGTTAGAACATGTTTATTTTTTTTTTTTTTGCAAACTTAAAATACAATTGTCAAAACCAACTGGTAAAAGCAGAGTATTAAACTATGAAGTACAAAACAACAGTCTAGCCCCCTGGGACGAAGATAAAAACAGTCAAAAACTTCAACCCATTATGAGGGCAAGGTGACGGCACCCTGCTGTGTTTAGAACATAAGTCAAAGAAATATAACTAAAGAGCTCACATTTCTCTCCTGAGTTTTTCTCCACATTGCATCTATCCACTTAGAGATTCAAAGTTTATAC
This sequence comes from Girardinus metallicus, assembly GCA_903067095.1. NCBI lineage: Eukaryota > Metazoa > Chordata > Actinopteri > Cyprinodontiformes > Poeciliidae > Girardinus > Girardinus metallicus. The sequence continues at coordinate 43,679 of CAEGAE010057159.1, forward strand.
TCCCTGCAGGAATACATTCAGTCCCACTTTCAGCTAAACAGGATGACTTCAGACCTCATGTTATGACACACAACTGTTGATGTTATTTCATTTTAAATGCAAAAGGTCAGACAGTCAGATCATTAACTATTGCCTAATTGCTTTCAGACCATAGTAATATGTAACGCATTGCTGTGCCATATTTAAGACATATCAAATGTCGCAAGACAGTTTAAATAATATGCCAACAAAGCTACCATTGAAGATTTAACTTAATTGTTTATGTTAAACACAAGTTAGTATATAATGAAAGGCTAAACATTGTTGTTTGGTCAGTATGTGACAAAACATGTGAAAGTACACGGCTTTAGGTATTGTGAAAGAGTGTGTATAGAGCTTAATAATACAGTCTTTCAGCAATGCTGCATTGTAAAGCAAATAAATAAAACAAACAATACTGTACACATGTAACACAATTCTTTCCTGAATCCTAAGGATATCACTGTTTCTGTGAAATCAAAGTGACAACTTGTAGCACCACTACGTATGAAGGCCAGTTCACACAGATATGTCTTCTTTCAAAATAGCTCTCTAATGTATGACGTTTGGTTTTTCAAAGGTACTTGACTCCAGAAATTCTAACTTTTCACAGGATATTTTTATGTCAGTATTTGGCTAAATTTGTAATTGTAAATGCATTTTTGAAGCATCCTTTTTTTTCTTATAAGACCATGTGTATTTTCCAAGTCAATAAAGAAAAACCCCATAACACTTGATGACGCCTTGCAGTGTTTAAAATCTCATCTTGTTGCTTTTTGTCCAGGGGATGGTGAATCCTCTAGGTAGAAACTATCTCTCCTATTAGCTTGCATCTTAATATTTCCTTCTCAGAATTCTGTTCTTCAATGCATCCCAATCTTTCTGTCAGAATCAGGTCATTCAGATGTCCGGCATCACAGAGAGAAACAAAGCCACAACATCTCTTTTGCGTGTTTAAACCTTTTTCAGTGCTTGCCACATGCTTATGACAAAAACATATCTTTTCATGCATGGGCGTCAATATAGTCCGTTGACTATTCAGCTACATATGTACCACCGACAGTTGCTTTGAATGGTTATAGGTTGGAATTTGAACAGGAGTGGCAGCATTGCTTGCCATAGAACTTGTGGTTGCAGACTCCATGTTGAGGCACCAGATAGCACCAGTTGAAGTAATCCCTACAAGCCAAATCTGTGGAAAACACAAAACAAGAAAACGAATTGTTCAAAGTTTCTGTCACATTTTAGGGAAGGTTGACAAATTAGGGCTTCAGTACCTTTCTTCTCTGGTTGTGGGCAGAAGTTCGTGTTGCAGGCCTGAGATGATGAGGGTCGAAGATGGAGGACACAGCCAATAGCAGGCTTTCCCTGGATCTGACACTGCACTCTCCTGACTTGCACTCCTCCTCCACATGTTACTGAGCACTGTGCAAGAAAAGAAGTCACTTAAAATGAACACAATAAAGTAGACAATTGCACCAAGTACAAGTTCCTTTACTGTCTTGTCTCTTGTTAATCATCAACTGCTCTTTTGTGAAGCATATTTTTTACTAGATTTACCAAATTGGATTCTGATTAATTAAATTAAATTCAGCCCTGATTAATGACCAACTGATCAGAAGATTTCAAAGAAAATTCAGCTCTTTTTAAAATCAGTGAACACCAATATGCAAACAACGCCAAGTCCTGATCTTCACACTGCTGCTCTGTTACTGACTGTAGGAGACTTGGGGTTAGCTATTTTAAGGCAATAATCCATGCACACAAATCAAAATTTGGATATCAAACTCTGATCAGTCCGTTTCTAATCTCTATGTCATCTCACCTGATACCAAGGAGACGAGTCCCACTCTGGCGATGGTGCAGCTTGAGGGAGAGGCTGAGGTGGATAGAGGTGATGAGGCGTCCTCCATCGGTAGAGCGGTGGAGTAGTGCGGGTGGGACACTCGGCCAGGATGCAGGGCCTTTGGAGTTCCACTTTGGGCTTGGGGACATGGTGGCACTTTTTGGCAGTAAGTTCTCTGTACTTTCCTGCAGTGTCCTTTGTTATGAAAAGTGATATCTAAGTAGGGTCATTTTCAATATTTTTCATGGCGAATGAACTTAAACATGGCAGTGGCAATTTTGATGCTCACTAAACACATACAATACACACCTTTTCAGCACACTTGATGAAGCGTGCCTGGTAACCCCGGCCACATGTTGCTGAACACTGAACATCCACAAGAAATCACAGAGAGAAACAACAGACCACATCAGCACAAAATTAACAAAGTTTGTGAACAAATACAACAATCTAAAGAATGTTCCAAAATCATAGCCATTGTACTGTTGCCTTACCTCTTGCCATGTGGAGACAAACCACTGGGTCTTACGTTGTTTCTGACAGCGTTTGATGAAGCAGGATTCTTGAGCGGCAGGTTTCTGCAGGCCTGCACACTCGCTATCAGGCACCGTGTGAGTCTGAGCACCTGGGTTGCTGCTCGTACACAGCACGCTCCTCTTCTTCAGACCATGGCCACACTTGCGTGAGCACTGCCAGACGCAAAGCAGCATGAACATGCTATTTAAGGTCAAGTGGCAATAAATGGGAAACTTTATCAGATATAGATTTTATCCGTGACCAAAAGATGGGAGTTCTTCTGAATCACAAATGTAAGAAAGTAGGTTCATCAAACAACAGTCGTGTTATTTTTATTAGGGTTGCACAGGAGTACCAAGTGCAGACATTATATTCCTTAAATGTGGACTAAAACTTTATGCTATAAGAAAGTTTCTTTATATTCAGACATCTGTTCAAAAAAATGTCTTTCTCAGTGAATGTTATATTTTACATACTCACCTGAGACCATGGCCCAGCGCTCCAGACCGGTGGGCAGCTGTGTGTGTTGCAGGTCTGCCTCGTTGCCGGGGCTGAATGTGGACACTGAGAATTTGCCAGGGTGTCTGTGTTGGTTTGATTGGTTTTCTGGACACACTGAACCTGCCGTGTCTGTTCCCCTCCTCCGCAGCTCTGGCTGCATGCCCCCCACTCTCCTGCAGACCAGCTGGAACAACACAACACAAGTCCACAGAGTAAACATGCGCAGCTCCTCAATCACTTACTCAAGACAAGCCTGAAGGACTTCATGAATGAGAGCATGATCACTGTACAACAGCAGTTGCTGAAGACCACCTGGGGTGCTTCAAATACTTATTTTCCATTCTGAGAGAATAATTCAAAGGAAGGGTGACTGTAAATCTTATATGTGGTGCTTTATGCTTCTTGCAAAGCGTATTTAGTACTTTAATAGAAGTTTATAGACATGTACAAGTCCAGATTTAACTCCAGAGGGTATAAAAAATATAGCCGTATCTGTCAAAACAGCATTCTAAATCCTAATTCAAAAACTTTTACCCCCTGCTTGCCCAAAGCCAGCCTACACTACTGCTGAAACTTAAACGTCAGCAAATATTGCTGTTGTTATAACCTCCATTTGTGTTGAACACTTTTAAGCAAATGTACACAAGACTGAAAAACATTTTCTGGCTTAAAATAAACTGTTTATTTAGCTCCTTTCAGTCTACTGTTTCTGAGTTTCCAACAGTGCGGTTCATGCTTGAGTCGGACGAAATAAATTGCACAAACCTCAAGTGCTCACTCTTAAAGTTTTTAGCACCTCCCGCTGACCCCAGATGCATGGTTCAAGCAGCCCAATCTCTGACCTCATCCGAATGTACCCGTACTGTTTCATACCTATAATGCATGTTTAACCACGTATTTGACAGACTGTTGAAATACACAGTTAAGCATGCAGGCATAAAACAAGCATGTAAATTCAGTAATTTGTAATGTTTATCGGGTTGCAATCAGGCTTTTGTGGAGGTTAAATGATATCATGAATTTGACTTGATTTTGTAAAAGCTTCTTTTGAACTGGCTGCACTAAAACCTTTCTCTATATATTATGGCCTTTACTAACTGGCCACTTGAACCCCTTTTGGCCTTCAGCATTGCATTGATGGCAAATGTTCCACAAGGCGTAGAAAATATTCCTCAGAGTCCATGTTGATGTAAGACCATCATGCAGTTGGCTGCACATTTATCACTGAACTAAATCTCAAACTCGCTCCATTGGATAGAGATCTGGTGGCGGTGGAGGGGATTGGAGTATACTGTTCATGTTTAAGAATCCAATCTGAGACAATTTGAGTTTTGTGGTACATTAAGAATCTGGGCACACTCTGGTTATCAAGTGATGGATATGGTTAGCAATGACACTCAGATTGACTGAGGTGCATAACTGAAGTCCAACTGCTTCAACTGAGCATAAAATCTTCCAAGAGGCAAAAGCATTAGGTTGCTACCATGTGATTGGCTGGGTTATAGTTTCCATTGACCAATTGAACAGGCGTACCTAATAAACTGGGCAGTGAGTGTATATCGTAAGCTCGCTCACAACACAGACAACTTTTTGCAAATCAATTTAAATTATGGCTGCCTTTCAAAAGGAATGCCATTAATTTCATAACATTTCAAATACCGTGGCACATGCAAGTTCCAGGCCTGGAGTGAAAATTATGAAATTTAAGCTGAAGTATTGTCATTGGAATACATAGAGCACATAAAGCAGTAAAATTACTCTAAGTGCAGAACATTTCATTTGAATTATTTAAGTGTTTGTAACTTTTTTTATGTTAATAAAAACTCAACTATTTAATTGCCAATTAGCTGGTGACCTAAACGTTCAAACATACCAGAATATTGAAACCTAATCACAGAACTTAAATATTCATTGAAGTAATTTTTTCTTATTTTAGCCTCTGTAAGTGTGATCTAACCATGAGTAAGGGTCAAACTCTCCAGACAGAACCACAAGGGTCAGATGTCCAGTCAAGAGCGTGTCAGGTGCCTCTGAGGAGACGGACCGTAGTGGCATTAATAACTGCTAACAAGTGTTTATAGCTCTCCTGCTGTGTGTGTGTGCGTGTGTGTGGTTGGGGGTATGTGTTGGTCAACGAGGCTCAACTTTCATGAGTAGATATCAGTGTTTTTTTTTTGTTTTTTTAACTGTGGTAGTCCAAATGCACAACCACACTAAGAAATAGTATGATATCATGTCATAACTATAAGTGCGCAACGAGACCATTCCCCATGATGTAATGCACATTATGTACAAATCACTGGGAGCAGACAGCAAAATTAAATAGCTACTATGTCTCAAAATAGCATGACATGTAGAGATGACCACAGCTGGCTTGCTTTACCCAGTGTGTTATGGTCAGCACAACATATGTTTAATCTTTGCTCACAGTTCATCCAGGAAGGGGTCCGGTCCAATAAATAAGAAAAAATAAATAAAAATCACATCGGAAAAGCTGTCCAAATGTTGGCTCCTCACAATGAAAGTTATCCACTTTTACAAAAACAATTGAAATTGCATCTTTTCTACTTAAACTTTTTCGGTTGGGCCAATGTGACGCCATAAACTCGCAGTGCGGGGAGTTTCTAAAAATGTAACAATCAGAAAAGTATCTGAAAAGTGTGACATGTTCAGTGAGTGGAACTGTATTCAGTTCATGGGAAAACGCATGGACTTAAATATCAGGTAGTGCTGGAAAAAAAAAAAAAAAAAAAAAAAAAAACCTGCTCAAGGCAGTAAATAACTTAAAAACACAGGGGAATTTTACTTTCTATCATGACGGCAACCGCAAACATACAACCAGAGCCACAATGGAATGATTTAGAGCAGACAAAGCATGTTTATACAACTGAAAAGGGATTAACTTGAGAACTGTTGTTCACAGATGCTCTACATCCAATCTGACTAAGCTTGAGTTATTTCCTAAAAAAAGGGGAAAAAACATTTTGCCTTCAGATGTGAAAAGTTGGTAGAGACATACTTGAAAAGACTTGCAGCTGTAATTATTGTTCTACGAAATGCTGAGTCAGGAGGGCTGATATGAATTTGTAATTTTTTTTTTCTTTTCTGTCACAGTAACCAATTATTTTTTGTGCCATTTCATTACATAAAAACCCAAAGAAAATATAAAGGATTTTGTGATTGTAGCGTGACAAATCCTGAAAAAAGTTCAAGGGCTATAAATACTTTTGCAAGATCTTAACAACAGTTCAACAACAGAGAATATAAGATTTATCCTGATTTAGGAGGTGTCTTATTGTATTATGTTACAGTAGTACATGAAATAAGTACAAAATATTACAGTTGAATAATTGACATATATAGATTTACAATACATCTGTACTAGAGCAAAAGTTATGTCAAGATATGTGAACTTTAGCTTATAGTATTCATTATTGAATCTTCACTTTGATTTTATTTTTGACAAATGTTTATTACAATAGTTATAGAACATGGGTGACTTTAAAATAATGCTCTAACCAATCATAAAAAAAAAAATAAAAAAACATTTCTGAATGCAAAAAGTCATTAGCCAACAATTAATTGTCTGTAATTGTCTTAGTCCCTGGTTTTACTACTGTTTATATTCACACAAACACTATATAAATAGAGATGCATGTGCAAGCACACCTAAGTAGCAAATGGTGGAGATAATGAAGCAGAAATAGCCCAAGAGATGACTGTAAACAGTTGTGGGATTACTTTACAGGCACTATCACTGCTTCCCAAAGCCAGTGTAAACACACCGATCCATTAGTGAGTAAATCCTGATCGGAGCTGTGAACATCTAATGGCGGGGATGTGCCTAAAGAGAAAGTAGACGGCAGAAAGGAAAATAAAGTGGAAAGAAATGTGAGAGAGGAACATCCACATCTAAGATAAACACCAGTAAAAAGGCGAGAAGGGGTGTTGGTAGATGTAGGTGGGGGATGTGAAGCTGTACATAGTTACGGGTGACTAAAACAATCCAGACAGTGGGACAAGCACAGCAACCGAATGTCAAAAAGCCACAACACCACTGGGAGATTAAAAGTGTAGCGGCATGATCACGACTAAAACCGAATGACAGTTATCCTTGGCTGAGCTCCAGCTGGTATAAGTCTGTGTGCGCAGCTGGACAAGGCTGGACAGGTCATAAAGGGAAAAAAAAAAAGACAACATCAAAGGGCCCAGGCCATTAGACTTATGTTTACAGCCGAGCCTAAAACCACCAAGATAATGGACACAGCAGTGGGGGTCGTACAGCAGATTGTGTGTGTGAATGAATGAAGGTGGTTAAGTTCTTCATACTGATCTTTGAAAGTTTCTCTGTGGGAGAATTACAAACTTAATGCTTGCGTTTTCTTTTCCAAACACATTTAGTTTCAATGTTTCACAGTGATTCATTTACAAGTAAGAGCCTAATTCAATGTTCCACTTTCACTGTGGCATTGTAATATAATCCAGTATATGAACTTGTTCCGTGTGCATACAACATTCTTACGCATTAGCATGTCAGTTTGCATTATCTGATCTACTCAAAGATGTAATCTAACGACATAGCTAAAATAATTCAGTCTGTTTTCATAGAGTTCTTTTAAGGATGTAATATATGAGCAGCTTAAGCTTAGATAACGTCAAACTAAATAGCAAGTATCAAAAGCTTTGCTGTGAACATATTTTTAATTACCCTCTGATTCTTGTCTGCTGTGGAGTTCAAAAGATTTTAAAGAAAATCTACAAAATATAATTCAATATACGTACAAAGGTGAAAGGAACCAACAGATAAATCACTTACAGTACAGTGAAGTCATTATGATGTTCGAAAAACACACTCATTGCATTTTATTCCAGGCTAATAGCAAGTAAATATAGCTCATCTTGCTGTATGGAAAGCCTTTTATCCTTCAACCAGGATAAAGTGTTTTTTGACATTGGAAAAATCTTCAGTAATAGAAATCTCCCAAATACACTCCTGCAGTTAATTATGTAGACAGCAGAAAGTAGTAGCCGCCCTCGCAGATCATTCTATAAGCATTTTCACCCACAGTCCCCGACAACGCTGACGTTTGTCATCCTACTGGAAATCATCTGTACAGTTGGCACATGTGGGTAACGCTTAAAGCATCAGTTTTTTCCCCCCTTGAATTAGCAAGGAAAACAAGCTAGTCATGACTGCATGACATACAGCATATTACTACACATGATGCAGTTAACCACAAACCTGCCACCTTTGCTTAAGGTCTGACAAAGCTCCGGAGAACACGTGCCACAGTTCTGAGTAACCAATATAGTGAAATCAATAATTCATAGGTCATTTGTTTCTGTCGCAGAGAATGACAGAATTCTGTGGCTACGCTTCATTTTCCTAGGATACCTTTTCCCAAATGGAGATATACAACACTAAGGACGATGGAAATATCCATCCAGTCTCATTGCTATGCAGAGGGAAAAAAATCCCCTTTGAACAGCTGTTTGTCACTATAAAACATGCTATAAATTCTAATATAACAAGATTCCATGATTTCATGGGCAATTAAATAATATTGGTATGCCAAATAATACCGCACATATCACTGAGAAAAAAAACAACTTTCTACACCAAGTAGAGGACCTACTGGAATATTCAGGAAAACGATTTCTCTATTGGAATGCCTTTTAAAAGGAAAGTGACACTTCATAGATTGAGACTAAAAAATTGCTGCGGTTGCAGTCTGCTCTGATTTGGAAGCGGGGTGCTGTTACAATATGACAAGAGAGAGACAGATGAGGGAATCAGAGTAACAGAACACCACTGCCATTTCTTCACTATGTTGCTCTCTTTCCACTTGTATGTGCTCATGTGTCAGAAAGAATTTTGATTTTGGGAGCAGCAGCAGCGTCACACATTATGAATCTGTTTCATTACACAGGCATTCAAGCACAGACCAAACTGTTGTATTTCTGGCACTTGTTTTAATTTTGTGGTCATGTATGTCTTCTTGCATCATCTAACGCATCACACTGTTCAAATGCTTTTCCCACTTTACTTCATTAAGGGCATCAATACAGAAAATAAGACATGATGGATTATGCACGAGTCACACTCTTCCACCATCTAAGATGCACCAAAGTCTTTTCGTATCTGGTGCTAGGCTTGTTTAGAAATGAGAAAGATTTTCACACCACTTTGACTTCCTCCTTTGCCATGATGTATTTTATAAAACTCATATTATGGACAAACACAAAGCAGAGCCTAATCGTGAAGTGGAAGAATAATAATACATGGCTTTATGATTTGTGTCCCAACTAATTCTAAATCTAATTAAATCTGAAAAGTGTGGCGTGTATTTCTCCTGAACCTTCTTCACTCCAACATCACTAAATAAAGTGCAGCCCAGTCAATTTGCTTCAAAAGTCAACTAGTGAGCAAATAGAGTCCACCGGTGAGGAAGTTAATTTCATCATAAATCCAACTGTTCTGTGAAGGCCTCCGAGTTATTTTTTTATTCTAATTTTTTTAGAGAAATTTAGTCAACAAACAGCATCCTGAAAACCAAGGAACACAGCAGTCAGATCGGAGATGAAGTTGAGGAGACGTTTAAAGCAGGTTCAGATTACAAAGCTTTAGACACCAGAGAACTGTTGAAAGAGCAAAGATCACTCTTCACTGAGATGGCAGTCTACCTAAAATGAGAATCTGAGCAAGGAGAGCAAAAGACCAGGCAAGGGTCGTAAGGAAGGGCAATCTAAACGACAACTATTAGTAATTCACTCCACAAATGTGGCTTTTTTAGAGAGTGCCAAGAAGAAAGACATTGTTAAAAGACATAGGCATATGTCTTTTAACAATCATACTATACTGTCTTTTACACATCATACTATAGGCATTGACATGCAAATAGATAGAGCACAACTTACCTTTCCTTTCTCTTCACAATCATGCCCCACACTGGGTTAATCTGTCTTTTGAAATCATAAGAAATACACCCAAGACTTTGGTTGCAATGTAATAAAATCTCAGGGTTGTGAATGCTTTTACGAGATGCTGTATCTCAGGATACAGCACAGTTTTAAGAGCAGGAAGGCAAAGCCCCATTTGGAGAAACTTTTTTCTGGACATGCTGCTGTGACTCGAAATGACATCAGAGTCTCAATCTGAATCCCTCTCTTCTAGTAAATTAAGACAAAACTTGTCACAATTGTCCGTTTCTGGCTGAGATTTCAGCCAGAAACGGACAATGTTTCTGGCTGAAATCTCAGCCAGAAACATTGTCCGTTTCTGGACCAAATGTGAAGCATGGGGGTGGCATGGGTCTAATATCCCCATGTACAATGTAAGACATGTACATGGGGATATTTAGAAAAGAGACATGTAGGAACTCTAGTTTCAACAACAACTGTCAAATGTTTTTTAGATAAATTCCCAGTCCATGAAGACTAGACTCTACATTGCATCTCTAACACACACTAAGTCGTGACTTCAGCAGCAAGTACACATTTCTCCACCAAAGAAGCTTTCAGCTGGAGCCAGTCAACTGTGTGTTGAATTGTTTTGAATCGTGGTGTAAAACAATTCAACACTTCCTTGTAATAAGAAACAACAAAATATAACAAAATTAGTATAATGTGGAATAGATGTCCTAACTTGTTTTAAACAAATCTTTGATATCAGCACAGCTTGTGGCTTTTGTTTATGCAGTGGGGAAAAAAGTATTTAGTCAGTCACCAATTGTGCAAGTTCTCCCACTTAAAAAGATGAGAGAGGCCTGTAATTGACATCATAGGTAGACCTCAACTATGAGAGACAAAAGGAGAAAAAAAAATTCAGAAAATCACATTGTCTGATTTTTAAAGAATTTATTTGAAAATAAGGGTGGAAAATAAGTATTT
>CAEGAE010057165.1:0-12955 GCA_903067095.1 Girardinus metallicus
TATATATATATATGTCTGACATCTTGTGATGATGTCTAACTTTTTTTTTTTTGGTGGGGTCTACATGCGTCCAGCCACTGGGTCTCCTTAGGAGCCTATTAGTCCATTTACCTCAGAGGCTCTAAGGATCAGATTCCTCCTCTGCATGGCTCACACGTGTTAACCATACATGCACATCATCTCCAGACATCAGCGTTAGGAGAGGAGAGACTGCGTGTGTGGGTGTGTGTGTCATCTCAGTGAGAGTGCAGCGTCACTGATTTCCCTGCAGGAACGCACAGAAGGCGTGAGGAAGCGCAGCCGCCAGACGTGATCCCAGTCTGCTGCTTCTCCTGTTGTCTGTCTGTGAGTCTCTATGTGCAGCAGGCCACCGGTTCCAGCACCCACCCCGGTTCTCTCACTGGGGGCAGATTAATGGTAGAAAAGGGAAAACTCATACACACATTAACTATCAACACCGATAGCTGATTGTTGTGTGCAGCTTAGTGATACAAATCACACGTTTCTATGTGACTGGTTTACCAGAGAAGAATATTTGAAATGTGTGGTTTTTCAATAGTGTAGTGTCTGTATTTGTGGGGTTCTATGATTTCTGTGCTGATCAGTTACGTTAAGAAGTGTAAATAGTTCTTATCGTCACTTTATCGTTATCGCAATATGACCACAAAATGTTGTAATTAAACTTTGAGTCCGTATCTTCCAGCCGTAGTTCAGAACAAAACTAATTCAGGTTTAAGTAGTCTAGTCAAGCTTGTCTCTAAAAACAAAAAACCTACTCAACTTGCTCTTTTTAGGGGGGGTATTTTAGACCTCTCCAACAGGTCTAAAATACATTTGGTTATCAATGATTGATGAATACCAAACATGATTTGAAATGAATCTGTTCAATCTGTAGATCAAAGTTATTCAGTATTCTTAAAATCTTTAATGTATTGTGTTTATTAATACAGATCTGTGTCTCAGGTATCACTGTAAAAACCATCAGATTCCAGCGGTGTACAGACATCCCTTCTTACAAGACTTGCTTGCAAACAGAAGAAGAAACCTCACAAGCTGTGTTTAAATTAACATTTTTATGCACATTTTGAAATATCGCATGAGAAATATTTGATTAAAAAAACCCAACAAAATTCTAATTAACTACTCAGCTTTTGCTAAAGCGTTTTTGGGTTTGCTTGGGGTGGCTAATGGGGATAAAGAGTTAATGTGCTAGAATGGAGATGGAAACACATTTCCAGAATAAGTGCTGATGTGGAGGACGCTCCCATCCACTGGTGGGTCTGTGCCTTATCAAACCTTCAGTTTGGACTTTTCGTGGAGGAATCTGTCCTCTTTTCTCAGATGTGTTGACCTTACTATTTTGACAGCTAGTAAGGCCAAACTAGCTAGCTGTCAAACTAGCTGTTAGGCTAATGGCTATGCAATTAGGCTTTGTATAGCCTAATTGATTTGTTCCAATCAGTACATGGAGACATAGCTCATTTGCATTTTATTTTTATTGTCTTTCTCGCGACATTTTCAAAGTTCTCTCAAAAGTAGCGTGACAATTGGATGGAAACAGAGCTACTGCTTTGAGCGCTTGTCATCAGCAGGATACTGACAAAGATTTGAGCAAATTTCTAACAGAAACACAACTTTTGATTTATTCCTTCTTTAGAGAACACAGCACTTAAGCAGAAAACCCTGGAAGGACAGTGTGTTACGCCATTTGAATGTATAGCACCTTTCAGTTGAGTATTGAGCATGTATATGTAAAGTGACTGAAATAGAATCATTTTACGGGGCATCTCTTAGCTCAGTGACAGGGCAGGTGTACCATATGTAGAGGCTGGTGTCCTCAACACAGTTTCTCTGTTTGATTGGCCCAGGGATATTTACTGCATGTCTTACCCTTCTCTCTCTCTTCTTCTTCCTTTTCAGCTGCTAGTGAATGAAGGTCACTAGTGTCACTTAAACCTTTATAAAACAGCAATAGTTACTTTAACTTTTTGTTTCTGGGTGCCCTTAAACGTTTTTCTGAATACCTTAGAGATCCAGACAGTTTTTTAGTGTGTAATGTTTGCTACAGTGTAGTTACTTTAAACACACTAGTGTGTTGAGCCCTCTACACTGATGCAGTGTCTGTACCTTGATGTGTACAATTTTGTGTGTACAAAAAAAAGTATTTTCTTTATTTTTATAAATGTTTCCTAATAATGAGGAAACATGTAAAACGGATAATTTTGCACTCAGTTGCTCTAGTAGCGCAGCCACAACATGTACAGTACTGGGAATGTAGCTATGGATTCTGCCTGACTGCATGTTGTTGAGGGTGAATGCCTGAATGAATGTAGTGTGAAAAGCTTTGGGCTCTCTGGACTTGATAAAGTGCAATACAAGTACATTTACCATTTATAGTATTGCATAGTGTAACATAGCATATAATAGTGCAATATAACATAGTGTAGTGTAACATAGAATAGCATAGTGTAATATGATAGTGTATTACAGTATTGTGTTACACTTTATATAACACTAGAGTATAGCATACTGTAGTGGCATATACACTACAATATATAACACTATACTGTGTGTTATAGTACTATACTTTAGTATAGTTCACTATACAATACTATAGCGTAGTATAGTGTACTGTGCTATATTACACTGTACTAGAGTGTGACATGGTATAGTGTAGATTTGTATGGTATAGTGTATTTTAGCATAGTGTGGTGTAATATATTTGTGCAATAAAGTGCAATGTAATGCAGTATAGTAATATGTAATACAATACTGTAATATAGTACAGTGTAAAGTTAGAATGGTGTATTATATAATAGTGTTATATAGTCTAGTGTAATATAGTACAAAATAGAATAGTAGAGGTGTAACATAGCAGTTTAATGCAATTTAGCATAATGTAGAAACGAATAGTATATTTTAGTATGGTACAGTGTTATATACTGGTGTAATATAGCATAGCATAATGTAGTGTATTGTGTAGTGTAAAATAGCATAGTGTATAGTATGGGATAGAATAGTGTAGCATAGTGTGGTGCAGTATAGTATCTACATAATTATATGGTCTTTATTCAAAGCCTTTCACTTGAACATTTTCTCTCTGTTTCTCCGTTTCTCAGTCTTTGTTTCATCTATTATTCATGTGAGCTTTAATAGCCTCCCTGTTTATGTTCTGCTGCTCAGACTCAAAGATGTGGGTCAGTTGTCTTTGGGCTAAATAAGAAACTACTGCCCTAATTTGGAATGGCTGAATTCCTCGGGTCTCAGGAAGGGAACAGCATTGGTGAGCGTCTGAGAATCGTTGAGTCATCAGCCTTTCTCAGTCTTCTTGCCTCAGCTGGAAACAATGTGCTTATAATCAGTGATTACAGCTCACTACAGAAGCAAGGTTTCAGCCGATGCAATGAAGGACCCTAAAAACTCTTTACCGGAATCCTGAACAAAGGGCACGTTTTTGACTGCTGATGTCAGAGTACTTTGACTAACCAGCTGCTGCATTGGGAAACATTTCTGAAAAAACATCAATAAGTGAATGTCAGCAGCTCCATTTTTGCTTGATTCCTTCTCTAAAAAGCACCATAAAAGTGCAAACAAACGCGCAATCAGATGTTGGTGTAATGTTTTGGCATTCAAAATGAAGAAGGTTATTCACTGACTCTGGCTCGCTGCTTAATGACAGACCTGAACATGTTTGTTTAAAATTTGAAGACATGAATGAACCATTCAACTTATAAAATTAAATACATAAATTAGTGAAACAATACAGCAATGTTTAGGATTTGAAATCTAAACTTCACTCTTCTATCTCAATACACATGCCCTAAACAAAACATAAGCACACAATAAGTTACACAGACTTCATAGAAATAACCGGACTGCATGTTTCAGAAAATTCACCTTCCTGGTCGCCATCTTAAGAAATCTTTTCACATATGTCTGCAACTGTCAGCAGAGTAGAATTATGATGATTAGAATGCACTTTTTCTTCCTCTTTCTCCTTATCTTCCTCTTTCTCTCCCTTCTCCTCCCTTCCTCTTCCGTGCCTCAGCAGGACCTCCACCCAACACTACTGCATCCTATGTGACCTGCTATCTGAAACTGAAGCAGATAGTCAATGTTTTACAGTCTCTGGTATGGACTAGCATTTTATTTTATTTTTTGGGGGTATATTTTTTTTGTTATTTGTGGTTGCTGATTGTTGCGCATCTCTTCTACATCATGTCTCAGTCTTCTAGTATTACATCTGCGTCACAGGGGTTATAAGGTGAAGGGTCAAGTGCAGGGTCAGCTGACTGCAGCGGACACAAGAGATTATCATGTTGATATTGGCACAAATATGCTAAAATATAGACACTTTAAACTCAGAAGAGACTTTGTTTTAGAGCAATGATTAAACATTTCCTTTGTCAGAAGAATCCTGAATCTGAAAAACAGAAGAAAAGGGATTTATCCCCAAGATGTGGACTGATTTGGTCTGCTGAGTTTAGAATTCTGTCTTCCCTATTGTTGAATGTCATTTTAGGTAATATCAAAAGTGTAATGTAGGAATGTACTGTGTAAACTGACAATAATTTTCCAAGGTTGCTGCTGAATCCATGTCTCTGTATTGATCCCAGATTTACAGAGTTATGTAAAATTGACTTTTTTGAGCTTTACATCAAGTTATAATCTTATTCTCTCACCAAAAACATACATGGGGTGTTGCTTTGATTCTTCCATGCATGTTTGAAAAGTCCTTAAATCTCCATGGCAAATAATCAACTGTGCAAAACGCCTTAGGGGATCTGGCCTTTTGCAAAGCTCCTCCTTGGAGCTGCAGTTTCCAAGCCACCACCTCTCACATGATTCCCCCTCTCAGCTCCTTCAGACTAGCCAGTAGCAATTAGCAAACACCTGGTGGGACTGCAGATATTGACAGTATTCCTGGTTGTTTCAAAAAGAAGTTAATCAGCAGTTCATGTGGTGTTGCTTTTAAGGCGTTGTTACAGAATAAATTGAAATAACAATCTTTATCCAACAGGAAGGTTTGTTTACCTTCTGTGACATTTACAGATAATATCTACTTGCAGTGGGTCCCCTGTAGTTATTTGATGATTTGATCAGGAATCATAATCTCTCATATTCATAAGAGTCCACTAAGACAAATGAGGTTCAATCCAAAGTAAATGGAAACAGGGCATAAACCAACATCTCCAAAAATAAGTAACAGTGGAATTGAATAATAAGAAATGAATTTGTCATTGTTTATTGTTTATATTTCTTTATATAATTTAAATAAATTCTGAATTGTGAAGCAAAACTTACCTGAGATGCAGTGGATTAAGTTAAAACTGTTTTTCATAACTTGACAGTTTTTCTTACATCATATATATGATATTACTGATAGTCTGTGTGGTTTTCATTTATCTCTTACTTGCATTTCATACATTCAATTTCCCCACTGAGGCTCAAATAAAGGACTGTTCTATCCTCATGGGTATAAAGTTTAGGTTGGACGGGGCTGCAAATAGGATATAAACAGATGAATTTGTTTGGTCAAACTTGCTTACAAACTTGCGAGAGAAAGGACATCACCCTGATGGTTTTTGCCTTCTAGGACTCCCAAAGCTTTCAGTTGAACCAAGGAAGCAAATTCATGAAGTTTGGCAGCAGTTGTTTCAGACTGGTCCTCCTCATTAAACAGCTAAACCAGACAGACAGAAATTCAACAGAGCAAAAGACCTGGAAGCAAAGGGGTCAGTATTCTGTCTGAGACTGACCATTGTGCTCCATCCTTTCAGAAGCCAGTAACATGATGTCCCATGACTCTGTGCCGCACTGCAGGACTGCAGGAAGATGCTTTTTGAAAGCGTGGAATTAGTCCCATCACTGGTGTGTTTTTGGTGTGTGTGTGGTCTAGGGTAATTCCCACCAAGTAGCCGGTTTTAAGGTTTCACTGGGTATCAACGGAAAGTGATGGGAGCTCAGATGTGTTCATGTTGCTGCTGTTTGTCCATCCAGCTGTTGGTTTTCAGGACAGACGGACATGTTCTAAAGATCAGCAGCCTGAAGGGAGAAGACCACAAAAATTTGACTTGATGTGTTAAAGTCAAAGTTTCCTATATGGACAAAAACTGACTATATAAGAGAATGTATGTAGGTTTAATTTGTAATAAGCAAAGTGTAATGAGGTGCCTATCACTGAATTCTTGTGTTTAATCCTAACTGGGAAGCAAATTTTTTAAATCACATGCTAAAACCCACAAAGTAATAATAGCTGGTGTGATTTAAACAGATTAACTTCAGATCCTTCCAGCAAATTCTCTTCATGCTGAACGTCACTGCAATCTTCACTAATTTATGGATTTCTGTAATAGTTAAGCACAAAATGTAAGTTATTCTTTATTCTGAGCTGATCTCAGATTTTGATATAAAAAAGTTATGTTCTTATTATCTCTTAGTTTTGGTTTAGTTAAATCTAACATATGTGTCAGGTATGTAACTTTTTAGTAATGCCAAGACACAATGCAAATTCAAAATGAGAACCTGATAAATATCAGGTTAAAAATAACCCAATGGGTTCTACTGCTGACCCAGTCCTGGGTCAGGCCAATGCAGCCCTAGACAGACTTATCTGTGTGTCATTGGTTTGACTATTGATTTTACAGACCACAGAGCATGTAAGAAACCTTGGTTGTTGTTTTGCAGTCAAATCTAAACATAAGATGCCACATAAATTCTGTGGCATCTTATGTCACAGAATTTATCGGTTCCACTGAGGGCCAAGGAGCCACATTTGCTCCATTTTCAGTTGGTGTGGTTTACTTTCTTGGTGATGAAACACATTACCAGAATAAAGGGTTTCATTTCAAAACAGAAGAGAGAAACTAAGTAAATGCTTAGAATTTCAGTAGGTTACATTATCGAAGTGCCTCTGTAAAACAGAGATACTTTTCATTTTGGACCATATCAAAAACCTGAATGTTCTTAAAGGGCCGGTTGTGCCATTATTGATAAAACCAATTAAATTGTTAAAATATCAATAAATAGCTGTTCTTCCAGAATTTTGTTATTGCTTTAGTGGGTTTTTTTTCAATCAAAATTGCATATTTTATGGTGCCAATATAGAAATGTTTATAGGGAATTTTTATGATATTGCACTAACGTATGATGTCAAAGGTGACTTTTTATTACTTGTGATCGCGAAGGAAGCAACACTTTGAAGCTTTTCCAGCAATGAAATGTCTTAAACACTCCTCTTGCTTCAACTTTGATTGCTCAGTTTTTGGAAGCACGAGCAACACAGGCTGAATGGCTTCCTTCGCTTCCTCTGCTGCTATTGCTAAGCTCCAACCATAGGCAGACTACAAGTCTAAGATAGCATGGGCTGGTGATGCAGCCTATGAATGTGACCATGTCAGACTTTCTGTCCAATCTTATGTGATCTTAACTAAAACAATGGTGGGTTACATGACAATGCGTTCAGACCACAAGCTGACAACTTGTGACGAAAACACAACGGTTTTATATAAAGCTTAAAGACACAGACAAACTTTCTCATGAAGCAATAGACAGATAAAATCACAAGGACATTAATAATTTTGTACCATTTGAGCCTGGCTGAACCTGTAAATGCTTCCATTAAAAAACACACCATTTCGAACCCTTCCTCTCAACCCCCAAATGCCAGTGGGACAACACAACAGAGTCATAGGACATGCGAAGGAGCATTTCCCTCGTTAGAGCTCGTTAAAATCTTGGAGGTCGCTAAGGCCCCAAGGCTCATTAGAGCCTACCGAGATGAATGGGGAGGACCATTTTAGAGGCATGGAGGCTGCTTGGGAGTCGGCCAAGGCAGCCTCAGTCAGTGAGCCCTTTGTCGGGCCTGTCAAAGCATTCTCATCAGGCTCAGCTGTTCACTGTAAAACACACTGATCATTATGAACAGGCTGACACAAAGAATAGTGGTTCGCGCAGCAATTCAATATTTTTACGTTCATCACAGAAATAAAGTTTGTCTCTTCTGCTCCAGATATCAGATGTAAAACGCCCGCGTGGCTCACAGACTGTGCCATGTTGCCAGGTGGTTTATTAAAACGGACTTCGGTAGCAGTATCTTGTCCAAACTCTGCTTTTCAGGAGCCTTTCTACCAAACAAAGACTGCACTATAAACATCAAAAGTCAATCAGAATGTGGTCAGTGTTTGTATGACGCATTACAATAATGTGAGAGTTCCACAGAGGTATCTAGTCTTCACTGAACATCCTCTGGAAGGTTGTAGTGGTTTATTATTGCATATTGGGGTCCATATGACCCTGGTGGCAGGGGGCAGCGGTACCATCAGCCGGAGACTGGCACACCTGCGTGGCTTG
This sequence comes from Girardinus metallicus, assembly GCA_903067095.1. Lineage (NCBI taxonomy): Eukaryota > Metazoa > Chordata > Actinopteri > Cyprinodontiformes > Poeciliidae > Girardinus > Girardinus metallicus. The sequence continues at coordinate 8,353 of CAEGAE010057165.1, forward strand.
CTGGAACTTGAACATGCAGTTACTTTTTAAGTCAAGGTCAAATTTATTCACATAACCAGTATAAAACATGCGTAGACCAACTGCTAAAGGATGCACAGGGCAATCAACAAATGCAGTCTGCTGCCAATCAAGTCACTTGCGCGCAATAGCTGGCTTGTACTGGGTTCAACAAATCTGGTTGGGATGGACTGGGAAGAACTGGTGAAAGCCACTGCTATGGAGAAGGGGCTTGACAGCGTTGTGCGAGGTTGGGTGTGGGACTCATTGAGAGCATTTCCTATGGCAGCATAATTGTAGCATTGTTGTTGGAATGTGCTTTTGGCATATATCAGGGATGTCCTACTTTAGTCCTCAAGTGACGGTGTCCGTTAGTGTTTGGATGTGTCTCTGCTCCATTACAGGTGATCCAAATGGCTGAATTACTTCTTCTGTATGTCACTTAGCTCTGCAGAGACCAGCTAATGAGCCATACCTCTGATTCAGGTATTTGAAATCAGGGCAACATTGCAGACATGCGGTACTCTGGCTTTTGAGGAGTGACCTTGAACTTTACGGGGTACATATCGTAGAAAGGTGGTGTAGTGATTGAATTCACACCGCAGAGCCACACCTGGATCTCATACAAGATTGTTTAGGTCATGACGAGTGAAGTAAGTGAGGTTATGACACCTTAGCGGTGACGCAAAGCTTCTTTTTCTGTGTTTGGATTTACTGTATGTCATTGTCATGGCAGTTATGTGTGATGATAAAAAGTGATATTTTCTGGAGTCAATCTCCAGCTACAATAAGAACAATGACTAACAGTAGCCTAAGCCTATAGTCCAGCATCAGCAGCTCTTTTACTGTGGAGCGCTGGTAACTAATGCTGCTATTAAGATGGAGCACATCAATGATTTCCTGTGGACGGCAGTATGTATTACATGACATTCATCTGTTCTGTTGTTCCATAGCTTCCAGATGTTTCACTGATACGGCACCTAAAAACAGTGACACACAGATGGTTTCCTCTTTCGTCTCATCGCCATGTTTAGGGTGGAATTAATGGCTCCACTTCATCAATTATGCAATGGGGGGAGCCTCTCTCTTATTTTCTCATCTCTGCTTTGTGCTGATTTGTTTGTTTTCCTCTTTGGAATAAACCTCCAGCCTCTGAGGTTGAGGAAGGGCTTTACTAAAGTGGAGGAAATTATGAACAAAAGAAATGCAAGAAGTAATTTCCAGTGTTTACAGTCAATACCAAATACAACAATCTCCATACTTATTGGCAACCCTAGTGGAGAGGTGTAAAAAACAATTTTTTTGTTGCGGTAGTATAATGGACTAAACAAATCTGCACCAAACAAAAACCAAACAAATCGTGTTTTTTTCTGATTTTTATTTTAATGTAATAAATGCAATAAAATTTTAATTGATTTTAAAGTTTTGAATAATGGTGGTGTTACCCAAATATGTCAAAATGTGCACGCTAGTTTAATTTGGTGTCTTGTGTGATTTTCAACAATACAGTGAACATAGTAATCATGATAGAGAGGAACGACTATATGAGTTCACACGTTCGGAGGAAGAGAAATTGTGTATTATTTTTCACGTTATCGAAAACAATAGAATGGAAAGCGTTGGTGGGAAGTTCGCCTTTGGTCCACAGGACAGTCGTCCTATGGATGGATTGATGGATGGTCTCTAATAAGTGTGCAAGTGCAGTAATGGTTTATGATAATCAAACAGAAGTACATAAACAATTGAATCATGAGAAAAAGAAAAATATCAGACTATCATCTAAATGAAAGGAGGCCCTTAAGGAAATCTAAGCTGGTGTGGTGGGAAAACAGTAACAAAACGGTACATTTGTGAGACCTGAGGGGAGTATAGGGACACATCCATGACGAACCTTCATAAAAATATGTTTCATCCTCTTTGAGAATTTTCCCCAGCAGTCCATTATGCATATGAAGCACTTTGAAATTAGCCTCTTTGTTGGATCTCTTTTAATGTATAAATTGGTTTGGTTATTTGACGAAAGAAAAAGAGCTAATCCGTACATCTCTTTCTGCCCGTCTCCACCTTTTTCCCCTCTGCCTCTGTCTCTCTTGCTGGATTTCCTTTGTTTTTCTGTCTTGCTGTGGGGAAACAAAGGGAACAAAAGAATGAGAGGAGACAGTAAGCTCTCCGTCCACTGTAGTGAGCGGTGGAGTGGGGCTCTCAATGGAAAGCTGGCCAGACTGGGCGGGCTGCTGCTATGAGAACTAGGCCACAGTACCATTGACAGCACACAAGGCTAAAGTCATAGTGGGGATAAAGTGAAGGATTTCTGCATTGGAGAATGCAGAAGGAGGAGAGCTGGGTAGAAGGAAAACTCATAAGCTCAGCGCAAACCCAGTTCAGCTACTAGTAACATGCATCAGCAGAGGGCCAGTTTTAATAACACTGGTCAACAACCAAAAAAATTGTCTGTGGCTTTTCAACTGATTTAGGGTAATTCTTATGTGCTGAATCCAAAAATCACTTTGGTTTTACTCAATCAGGTCAACTCTCTGAACTATAGATGCAACATGAGCATCAAAATGCCTGACTTGTTCTCACATCTGGATCGGTTTCCTGAGAATCTGATCAATGAGTGACGAGCAGGAGGAGAGATTTCATCAGGACAGGAAAGAGACGGAGAATTTTACACAATGAAGGCGTAATGTTCAATTTACATGTACTTACCCTTATCAGGGTTTATCATTCAATTTACAGAAATCTTCAAGTTTGTAACATTTAATTAAAACAATTGTTAGAAAACATTTTTTTTCTCTTAAAACCTTTTTTGGATGAGAAATATTAATGGAAATGAACTGATAATGTCACAAAAATGTCATCAATTTAGTCAGAAGATCAATTTCACTAAATCAAATTAGAATAAAAATCTGACCTGATTGAGAAAAAAGGATGTCATTTTTGGATACAGCGGTGCAAATTACTCCTAATTCAGTTGAAAAACATAGACAACTTCTACCTCCAACTCTGCCTCCTGCCTCTTTGTCATTGCCACTGTCTCTAAACCAACCAACATTGCTGGTCTCACCACCATCTTGTACACCTTTCCTTTCATTCAAACATGTATTGCTACATTTTGTAGTACCTGAAAGGGTCCAGTTATGCTAACAATTAGCCATTTTCTTAAGTAGAGTAGCTTACTGGGGTTAAGTACAGAGCGTTATGTTACTGAACACTGTTCATATTTTCTGTGGAATTCTTTCTTGACAATTCGACAAAAATAAATATTGCGACAAGGAAGTAGCAATATAAATTCAGTTTGCTCTTGACTGCAGTCAAGTAAATCTCATCCAATGTGTCCAGATTTCAAATTTCCAGAGCATTCCTTGTGGTTCCTGATTCCCACTACTGTTCAACATTAACTGAAGATCAGTGGAATGTGATTTTAGGTTGGCCACTTGTAATCCTTTGGTGGATTAAGTCAAAGGTGTTCTTCTGTTTGGACGCTAAATGGGTCTACGCTACATCAGCTAAAAATGATGTTTGCTGTTCAATTGACACCTTCAAAGTAAATCAGTCTTGCCCACTCAAATTGTTGAAGCATTTTTCCTGCATATTAGTAGAGCAGTTTAACTCTCTGCCCATTGTCCTTGAAGCAGTTTTACCAACCACGTCAAATCTTTCGAGCATGATGAATCCCAAAGCAGAGAGACAAAGCCTATTAATGATTGTTTGTTCCCTAGTTTCTTCTTATTTGCTCTATATTTATTTCTTCATTGCCTAAGAAAAGTCACAGTGGGATAAATCTTACAGCATATCCCCGGAGCAATGTTATTTCAGTGTGCAAATTAATGATAGATTTAGTTCAGACAGCCACGGAGAGAAGGGGATGAACAATGTCAAAAATGTTTTTGTTTTTGTTTGTTTTTCAGGCCTTTGTGGATAACTACCAGTTAATAGACAATGAAAACACAGATAGAATGAGCTGTCTCATTGAAGGAAATTATTAGCTGACGGTCATGAAATGGGAAAAAAAAATCATAATTCAAACAACAAAAGAAAAATAGATCCTGTGAGGTTTAAACAGAAATGTGGCAAAGACAACAACAGAAAAGGAAGAAAAGTCGTGATTTGTGCTATGTGATGAAGTAGCAAATGTTTTATGGTATACCCTGGCTTTAGCCCCTAAACACCCCAAAACCAACACACACACAGCAATGGAGTGGTTACAGAAAGCTTAACACTTCTGGCCAGAGTTCTTTATTGTGAAACAAACAATAATTTGGGAAGAGTCGTTGTGCTGGGGGATTATTGCAGGATAAGTTTTAGCTGTCTGTTAAAAAGGTAACATACTCCAAGTACGGAGCACACATCTGTGTGTGTGTTCTCAGGAGGTAATCATCCATGCTGTGCTGAGGGTTTTTTTGTGACACAGGAAGTGGTGATGTAATAGTTGACAATCCCAAAGCTTTTCACACACTCTCTGTCTCCCTCTCACTCTCTAACATGCTGATGTTGTTTGCCTCTTGGCTAGCATGAGGCTCTAAGTTCCCCAGTTATGAGAGAGTGAGTGAGTGCTGGTTCTGGCTCTGGTCGCAGACCATATATATATATATATATATATATA
>CAEGAE010057169.1:0-55390 GCA_903067095.1 Girardinus metallicus
CTTGCCCAAGGGCACATCGACATGGGGCAGGAGGAAGCTGGAATTGAACCTACAACCTTCCGATCACAAGACAACTACTCTTCCCACAGAGCCACAGTCGCCCACTAACATCTTTTTTTTTTTTTTTCTCTCCCCTCTCTTTGCCATGTTTAGGTTGAGTGATGAGGTCCCATCTGTGAGGCAGACAGCTGTGACAGTTCTTACTCAGTTGGTCCTTAAGGATGTGCTAAAGGTCAAAGGCCAAGTCAGTGAGGTCGCTGTGCTGCTAATTGACCCAGAGCCGCACATCACCAGCCTGGCTCTAAACTTCTTCAATGAGCTGGCCACTAAGGTACACATGCACGCACACACACAGAAGCTGTAGTGGAAGTTGGTGGTTTTGAAAGGTTTTTAACTTTGTCGTCCATCAGGACAACGCCATCTACAACCTGCTGCCAGACATCATCAGTCGCCTTTCCGATCCAGAGAGAGGAATGAGCTCCGAGGACTTCAACACCATCATGAAGTGAGAGGCACATAAACTCTTTGTTTCTTCACTTCTGTGCCTGGTAAAAATATTCACACCCCTTGAATCATGTCGCAATAACCAAGCAAACATTTAGAGCTGCATCAAACCGTGGAAAGACTTTATGAAATTACTATGCGGATCCTCTCCATCGAGGCTGAGCTCGAGTTAATTTGCACATCCACATGAAGACGTTTTGTCATTCTTTGCAAAGTTTTTTGTCCCAGCTATCCTCAATACATATGTTTAAGTTTTTAGGTTTTTATTTTTAATTAGTTTTAACAAATGTTTCTCATTTCACTTCAAAATCAAGTGCAATTTTGATCTGTCACAATAAATCCACAAACATACATTGATGTTTCAACAGGTATGAATACTTTTTCACTGTCTGCCTACAGAATTTTGTACAGCAGTTTAAGGTTTGGACTAATGATGCAAATGACTATTATTTTAATAATTGGTTAATCTATAGACTATTCTAATGGTTAATCGGAAGAAAAAGATGACACATTCTGCAGATTTGTCACTTTACCACTTAAGCCTTTTCCATAGTACAATGGAAATACATTAAAGGATACTAATGAAAAAAATCCACTTCCTTTTTTAAATAAGAAAATTAATATTTTATTGCCTAAACTACAATAACAGCATGGTTGTAATAAATCTGAACTGAGTGAAGCTAAAACTGTCACTTGAAGAGGTTTGGCTGAAATTAAATACAAAGGTGCAAAATGTATACATTCTGCATTTTATCTTAAATGCAAAATATATAGATTTTTCTGTGCAGTTTTGTCTCAATTACTGCTTTATTTTTTTTTTTTTATAAGCAAGTTGCCTTTTTTGAGTCTGTATACTCTAGCTAAAATTTGATTACTAAATTAGTTGATTTCCCTAATCGATTAATCACAGTTAATTGTTTCATCCCTAGTTTGGACAGAAGCATTTCAAGCTGTGAATGTGCTAAATGAAGTTTTGGGTGTTTTCACAGACAGCTATTCTCCTACATCACTAAAGAGAGGCAAACTGAATCTTTGGTGGAGAAACTGTGTCAGCGCTTCCGGACTGCAAAGTGAGTACAACTTCCCTTGTTTTCCTGCTGCCGCCTCTTTGCGTGATTTAATTTTTTTCTTCCAAATAGTTTCACTCCTAATTTCTGAAGCTGTCCTAGAGCATTTCATTGTGTGAGATGTGGGGGTGGATGTGTGGATAATTAGTGGGTGTTTTTTTTTTACTCTGGGAAAAGAGTTTAACAATTAAATCAAGTCCACAGTTTGCTTCACCAGTCATGTACGCTGACATCTTCCTATTCAGTGTTTTTGTCATGGAAACGGCCTCATGTGTAGTTTGAGAGTAGATGCAATGACTGGGCTGGCTGGGCTTCAGCCTCTGAGTCATTCTTTATCCATACAGAGAGCTCAAATGAAGGACATTTTATATTATATAATGGAAAACTGAATTTGGACATAAAAGGTTCCTGGAAATGAGATTAGGTCCAAATGTCATAGCAATGACATGTTTATCAGAAATGAGGGGGATTTTTTGTTCAGAGTCTAGAATTACTGTGCATTATATTGCTAATCAGGTTTATTTTCTAATCCCTCAACCTCTTATTTCATGCTCTTGTCTCTGCAGAACCGAGCGCCAGTGGTGTGACTTGGCCATGTCCCTGTCCCTGCTCTCCATGTGTGAGCGTGGCTTTAAGAGGTTGCAGGAATGCTGGGAATGTTACAGCGACAAACTAACCGAATCCGGAGTCTACCAACCTCTGCTCACCATCACAGCCAAGCTTCGTCGTGGAGCCAAACCTCAATTGAAGGTGTACGAATTGCTCATTTAAGCTACTCATGTGCTTTATTTATTTTTAGTCTTGTAGTAATCACAAATGTCTCAATCAGGCCCAGATAGATGACTTTGAGAAGCGGCTGACAGCGGTTCACACCCGGGGCTTGGAGAACGTAGAAAGTCCTGAGATGGAAGAGAACCAAGGGGAAGAAGGAACTACAGAGAAGACCAGCAGTCGCACACTGCTTCCCACCAGAGGCCGTCAGAAAAGGAGAGGTCTGAATTCACAGCTTTTACTGTTGCCTAAAATAATAAAATATGTATATATAAAAAACTGACTGTGACTAAGAAAATATTTTTCCCTCCCTACAGGTCAAACAAAGTCCTTGGTCTCCAGCCACGGCGATGACAGTTTTGTAACTCCTCAAAAATCACGCAAGTCTAAGAAACCAGTGATCAGCTTCAGCAGCGACGAAGAGGAGGATGAGGATGGTGAGACCGCCAGGGTTTATTTATTTTAGAATATTTTCAGTTTGTGTAAAAAAAAAAAAAAAAAATCCATATTAAATTGACAATTTTTTTTCAATTTTTTTAAATGTTTTACCTTCATATGAGTGATTTTTTTTTCCATTTAATGATTTATTATAGTAGTTTTATTGTATTGACCATTTAAACATAAATGTTAAAGAAGTTTGTCCAAATTAGATGCCTGAAAACTTTTTTTTTAATTTTTTTTTTTTTATTGAATAAACTAATTAAATATTCCGACTTCTTTTGACACCTCATTAACGAAGCTTTTGTGATCATTTAATTACCCAACAAAGTTCTTTGTTTACTGTATTTTTAAAATTGGTGCTATGAATAAAATTTAATCAAAAGAAGTTCCTTCAAGTCAGAACAACTGAGTTCAGAGTTACTGGACCAAATGCATCAAACACCACTGTGTTGAAGGTTTATGAGCGGACAGGATTCTTCTTTTTTTTTTTTTTTTTTAGTATTAGCTAAGAAGTAGTCCAAGATCTACAGGCAGAGCAGACCTTGACGGTAAAATCTGATATATATAATAAGCAATACCTGTAAAAATGCTAATAATGATAGCATAAAATCTACTACAAATTCCCTTAGAACCTTTAATGTTTGATCTATTCATTTTCAGAAGCTTGATCTATTCAGTACTTTTTTAATTTGGGAATAATTTCTTGTAAGGTTTTTAATTAGTTTATGGTTCACATCATTATGTTAAATGATTGTATTTGACTTCTTGCTTCATGACTTTTTCAAATTTTCTTCTGTGGGATTTTTTTTTTTTTTTTATAGGCTGAATTTGAATTTGTCTGCAACTATCTCACTTTTTATTTCTATTTATATAGTTAATCAACTTGACATGATTTCATAAAAACGTCTAAAAAAATCAATTAAGAAAAGAAATTCCCACCCAAGATTAAATACTCTGCAGAAATGTCTCACTAAGCTTTTATCTTCCTTCAGATGCTGTCATGGCAGAGAGCGAGACCCCCAAAGTGACGACACCCATCTCCCGCACGTCACGCCGGACTCGCCTCAGAAACTGATTTCCTCTCTGTTTTGCTCTTTTTACTGCCTTAATATTTTATAATCAATGATTTAATTTTAGCTCTTTGTATATTTGTTTTATTCACTTTACTGCCTGTCTTCAAGCTTTTGTAGTCTGATGGTGCAACTAATGACAGATTAGAAATCCTTTTTAATAAACCTGGGTCTCGTTTTAGTTTCTGTGGTTCAGTGTATCACTCACACATCTTTTACACAGTATAAATAGACTGATTACAAGTGTCAAAGCTGTAGTATTTAACTTTTTTTTTTTTTTTTTTTAAATACATGTCCAGATAGATTGATCAATAATACTTCAATAATTGGGTTTGACTCAATTATTGGTTTTGTCTGGTCATTGGTTCCACAGGTTCATAAAGTTGGAGCTTAAAACCACCTCATTTTCCACCAGACCACTCAGATGTGGGAGTTTTTGCCAGCTGTACAGATAAAGTGCAGCCCCTCTCCTACCTGTTGCTGCACACTGCACATTAGGTGGCTGAAAGAGCACAACTACTATCAGCATTGACACCAATACAGCCAGCTCTTAGAGTAACATTGTGCAAGTGAATTTTACACTAGAATGCTTCTAAATGTTAATTCTAATATTAAATATTTGCAGTAATAGAATTGCAGTAGGTGATGGTTTACATTTCTGTGCAGGTACCTTGAAACGGTGTTTCTATGCCTGTTTAACATTCGGTGAGAATCTAGCAGCCATTATGCCTTCTCTAGATACCAAGCATTGTCTGCTAGGTGAAGTCATCTTAATTTATAGTGCTGTTTGAAGCAGCTGTGAATGTCTGCTTGTTTTGTGTGTTTGGACAGGCTGTTTCAGTGGTTGGCACAGCTTGTCCAGACAGCATTAGTTGTGCATTTTTATGACTATTCGTTCCATTTTTTTTCCCCCAATTACTTAAAGTTCTGTGGAAAAGAAAAAAAAAAAAAAAAACACCTTTTTCACCCCCAACCCCATATTTATTTAAATATTAGTATTTTGGAGATTTTCAAGGCTGAAAAAAATCTAAGAGAACATTAGATTTTTTTCCATTAGTCTGGAAAACGTTGCAAAGCCATTTCCTAGGATATTGGGACACTCGCAGGAACATTGGTCTGCAAAATTTACTCAGAAAGCAATGCTGACTCATCAAGGAGGTCACAAAAGAACCGAGAATAACATCTAAACCACGCTTGCATCACTTTGCTTCACAAAATATGATGATTTAACAGTTATGTAGAGACAAAGTAAAATTGCACTTTTAGGAGCGTTTCAATACCAAAACCAGTGCTGACCAAAATATTCGAAAGGTTCTCAAATTACCAAGGAACATCTAGATGATCTCAAAGATGTTTTGTGATGGATGGGGGGAGGAGGAGGAGTGCAACTATTTTGAAGGTATGTGTACTGGAATCAAAACCATACCACCAGTTAAGCATGGTGGTGGTGGTGTGATGATATGGAGCTGCTTTGTTTTTTCAGGACTGGGGTGATTTCATAGTTGGAACTATGAAATCCTGAAGCCTCTAATAGGACAATAATCCAGAGTAACCCAGCAAATTCACCTCTGGATTTCTTTTTTTTTTTTTTTACAATGTACTCTGAAGATCCTGGTTAATTTGGCTTTTTCGTTCACAAGGAGAGGCTGCTATGTATGCAAGAAGAGTTAATTCAGTACTAGAGAACTAGTTGATTATTTTGTGTGTGAGACATGTTTTATTTCTTTGCAGCAGGTTTTAGTCGTCAGTGTTTGAGGACAGTTTCTGAAGCATGTTTTATTTCTATGCAATGTTTTGGCAGGAAATTAACTCCGTACAAAAAGCGAAACTAGAAATTTGTAAGGAAGGAGGGGATACTTTTCACAGTTCTATGAAAATGAAAGTTGATTTCTTTTTAACTGAGGCGATCAATTGTCCCTGTATTTCTCGGTAGTTATTTTAAGTGTCATTTAAAATGTTTTATTTTTCATTTTTTCTGATAGACTTTCCATTGCCTATCTGTCCATTTCTCTTTTCCTGTAATCAATCTCTTTTGTTGATCTCCCTCAGCTCTCAGCCTGGTGTGTTTTTTTTTCTCTCTCTCCCTCCTTTTCTCCTCCTACTCTCTGCTGCCTACTTTTCCTCCAGCGCTCCACTGACATCATATACCGCTGTAGTTCAAACCCCACCATCATCACTAATCTCTTTCTCTCCCTGTTCTCCTACGCCGTCTCCCACACAGTGTCCTCTCCAAAAAAGATGAGAGGGGCGCATTTTTCTGAAACATTATGTAAAGACACTTGCAACAGCAGGGGTAACGGTGTGTTTATCTGAGGACAATTTGGTTTGAGAGTGCAAATGAAAGTGACTGTGCACTTTGCAACAAATGAGAGGCGATCAGCGCGGATGCGTCTGATTGCTCGCCTGGCTTTGGGTGTCGGTAAAGAATGGGGTTTATTTACTTTAAGGTCAGTGTGTTGGATCCTGCAGCCGCTTCTGGTAGTGTTGTAATTTGGCAGCAGGGGGTACAAGGAGCAGATGGCTCTGGCAGACTGTAAGTTACCCGGCAGAGAGGGGGAGGTCAGCGCACGCTGGGAAACACGACAGAGACAAAGGGAAAGAAGGAGGCTAATATGCTCAGAGGGTTGTTAACGCATGAGAAATGTATAATTCAGGGTAAGTCGTGACTGGATTGCATGAAGCTTCTCCCTGCCAGTTACCTGATCGTGAGCAGGTCGCAGTGATGAGGCCAAAGCCGCCTGCTGGCCTCTGACCTTGGCTTGTGCAGCACTCTGGCAGAAGTTTGGTTTGCAGAGCGCTAACCACACATACGGTCACCTGGGCAATGACAATCAGTCCCTCCAACAAGGCTATGACATCACTCCAAAGAAAAGGAGATGAGGAGGAGGAAGATGAAGGTGGGGTGGGGTGGGAGGCATCTCTGGCTCTACAAAACCTCTGCAGCATCCCAGCTGAAGCCCCAACATTCAGGAGACAGACGCAAGAGCAAGACAATCATCATCATTCTCATCAGCATCGTCCTCCCAATTCCATCAGAGCGTGGAAGCAAGGAGGAGGTGGAGCCAGCCGAGTGAGAAACTGATGCTCCCAGCAGGTGCCAACAAGTGAGAGGAGCTGAGAGTCCGAGAAGGTGGGAATGGAGAAGAGTCTGTGAGAGGAGAAGACACCCAGCGCTCTGAGAGAAAACAGACATCAGGTGAGCTTCTCTTCTTTCATTTTTACTCTTATTGTACAGTTTATCTCTTCTTAATTAGGATTATGTTTATGAAAACTCAATGAAATAAACCTGAGCACAGATATATGTTAAGTTTGAAAAAAACAATTAAAATCATGAAAAAAGTAAATCCACAGACAAAATAAAGATGCGTTTTGAATGGCTACACAGAATATTTCTTGCTACGTCATATCAGCTAAAGTTAATGTAGATCACACTATTAAAAATATTTAATTTAAATATCTTAGTTATGTTTAATTTCTTTTCCTTGCTTAGCTGAACCTGGAATAAAAATATCATTAATTTCATAAGGTCACCTATTTCTTTTTGCTACTTTTTGACAGCTGGTGTCTATTCGAATTAAAAAAAAAATTTTTTATTAAATCTGGCCACAGCTGTAGATTTAATTGGCTAAAATTTTAGTTTATATGTATATGCAATAAAGCATTTGTTTTATTTCAAAGCTTAAATCTCTAAAATAAACACTAAAAAATACAAATGTATATGAAATGTCTCTTTCTTTGGACTAAATGCAATCTTAAATTGCTCAGCCGGAGGCAGCCTATTAGTTCCTGTCACATACGCTACATGCATAACTGCATGTTTGTCTCAAAATACACAGAAAATGTGATATCTTGATTAAAAACAATGTTGTTTGTTTTTGAAATTCATGAATTTTTCTCCATATTTTCCCTCAACGTTCAGATCTCTGCAGCAACCAGCACGTTTTCCGTTCCTCGTCTCTGCTGCCGTTATTCCCGCTGCCATGCTGCGCCCCGTGCTGCTGTGTGCCGCTCTGCTCCTCCTGACTCCCTTTGAGGTGACAGAGGCTCGCGCTCTCCATCCTGCTCCTGATGCTGCGCAGGTACGCCGGCTGGGAAACAGGTGGACTGAGGAGAATATAGAGTGGAGCAGTGGAGGAAAATGAAATGTTGTGCTGATTGAATTATTCCCCCTTGTGCACACCCTGACAATTAGATTTCCTTTTTTTCCCTTCCTTCTGTGTAGTTCCTGGAGCAGTTTCTGGAGCGCTACAATGACCTCCTGACCTTGGATGACCTGGAGAACATGTTGAACAGCCAGCCGGAGGATCAGTCCACTGCCGCCGCCTCCTCCTCCTCCGGGGTCAAAGCAGCTGAGTACCCTAAGTGGGCTGACGTCCAGACACAGCCGGAGACCCCCTGGCTCCGGCTGCTGAAGGGGGCGCTGGCCATGCAGAGGGAAGCAGAACCAGAGAGGTCACGGAGGGGATGGAACAAAGGATGCTTTGGCTTGAAACTGGACCGGATCGGGTCCATGAGCGGACTTGGCTGTTAGTGGAGAGAGGAGGAAAAGATGAGACTGGACGCATCCTTCTTAGATACACTCACACACAGGCATTCACCTGCAGAAACAGGATGTTTACATGTAGTTTCTCTGTAGTTTGGTGTAATGTGGTTTAAACCAGCGTAGATCAGATGCCTCACACTTTATTCCAGTATTAGAACATCCTAGCTTTGTTCTCATTAAATCCTCACAGTATGCGCAGTAAATGTAGACACGCTTTGACTTCTTTGTGTGTAACAAAGACGTGGAGATCCAAAGACGATGGCACCTGTAAACCCTCTGCAGTTTTTTTCTTTATGTTCTCTTATGATTTGCATGAATAAATGGATTTGACATTTGGGGTGTTCTGCTTTCTTGCTCATAGAAATTCAATTCTTGCCCACTCGCAAAGCCCACATGGTTCACTCCCTATTGACACCTGTCATCTCAATTTCTCCTTCAATGTGGAGATTTGCATCCTCATGACATCTTGTTTTAACTTGATGATTTATTGAATGTTCTTGTGGCTGTTGGAAGAAGTTCACTCCTTCCCCCGTCATTCTGCTGCTTGGACCTGCTGCCACGTCCAAAACGCTTTATTGCACTGCCAACACAGCAAAGTTCCCAAGAGGGGTGGGGGGGAGATGGAAACGATTTTATGTCTGTGAGACGAAGCTGATGTGGTTCTACATGGAGAACATGCTTACATATGAGCCTGCCAACAGCGATATGGAGCAAATGTTCTTGTAGAGTACAGATATGAGTCAGTGTGCATATATACAGCTCTGGAAAAAATTAAGAGCCCACCGCTCTGAACCCCATTGAAAACCTCCTGGTTGTTCCACCAAATATTGATTTCTGAACTCTTCCCGTGTTAAAACATTAGTATTGTTGTTCATAAATGAATATGAGCTTGTTTTCTTTGCGTCATTTGAGCTCTGAAAGCGCTGCATCTTTTTTGTTGTTTTGACCATTTCTCATTTTCTGCAAATAAATACAAAATTTTTGCTTGTATTTTCGGAGACATGTTGTCAGAAGTTCATAGAACGAAATAACAATGTTCATTTTACTCAAACATAAACCTATAAAAAGTAAAATCAAAGAAACTGATCATTTTAAGTGGTCTCTTATTTTTTCCCAGAGCTGTATATATGTGCTTGCTGTTTGCCTCAAGCCTCCTGAGCAGGATGACATACACAGGAATCATTTGTACAAAACAAACAAAGAATGTTACATTGTACTGTCAAAAGGAAGGGAAAGTAATAAAAAGTTGGATGTGAAGGAAGTCAGTATTTCAGGATTTTTGCAGTTGTCCAGACACAGGATCATAAAACTGAATGCTGTTTTTCCATGTTTGTTCTGATTCTGGGGATGCAGAGACACATGAACCTGAAGACCTGAGTGGTCTGGAGGGTTGGTACAACAACAACTCAGCCAATACGTATAAACTAACGTATTTTAAAGTCTATTCTCAGAACTACAAGCTCTAGCTTCCTGGTTTTAGTGAGAACGTGAGCAGCAGCATTATGGATCCGCTGCAGTTTTCTGATTGCAGTTTGCAATAAAAGCATGAATGAGTTTCTCAAGATATTGTTGGAACATTAGACTTTTAATTTTGGAAATGCTCTGCAGGTGATGGAAAGCCAACTTTGTAACTGTCCTATGTGTCTCCAAATGCTTATGTTTCTGGCCTAATCACTAGTTTCTGGCTGTAATAACTGAAGCCGAGTGCTGACTCTTGATTGTTTCTCTTTAGGTCTGAAGAAAATTATTTTAATTTTGCTTTTATTCACATGGATAAAGATACATTCACACATGCATTCCTTTAATTGCTTTATGCATCTTCTCAACACTTGAATGTGTTCATAGTCATCTGGTGACACTTTAATGTAGAACTATGCAGTTAAGACAACTTCAATTATTTGTAATAACCTAAACTAGAGAAACAGAAGTATTAAATAGGAGGAATCTCCATTCTAGCCTTTGGGTTAACCTGCATGTGACTTTTGTCAATCTCGATGAAAAGTTAGCTAGCTATTAACATGAAGAATTTAATTTCCAAGTTAGTTCCCCTGTTGGGTTTAGGTGTGTTTTGCAGGGATATCTCAAAATCCATGCAGGAAGCCAGCCTGGAGGAACATTAGTGCCCACATCTGAAATGAGGTCTTGTGGGCAAAATGAGAGAAAATAAAATCCATTATCAGCTGGCAGGGAAAGTGGATGCCCACATTTTGCCTGCAGCAAAACATAGTAAACAAGAGCCATCCAAGTCTGGAGTGATGATGCTATGCTCTGCAGCCACGGCAGCATGAATATGACTGTAATGAGTCATCAGTTAAAAAAACACATCCCTATGTCCAAATCACAAAATTCACTTAAGAGTTTTCAAATGATGATTTTAAAAAGTTTGATGGATATTGGAAGGAAATCGTGTTAACTGAAAAAAGCACAAGCTATGAAGTGTAAGTGTCTAGTTTTCTGGATTTGGTGACAGCAGGTCCTCCAGCTTTTAGGCTCAGTTGTTCAAAGCTGAATTATTTTGCATATGCAGAACAAAGACGTTATTTCAACATAACTAGACGTTTTCACCTTTTCATACAAGAAAGTTGTGCGTTTTACTTACTTAAAGGTTACAAAACAAAGTAAAAGAAGAAACTAACATCATGTGTTCTATACATCAGATAATTTTGGGTACTTGTCTTTCATGCCACCGAATCAAAACACCCAGAAACTGCAGGGAGGCTTTTCTGCTATTGATCGTTTGGATGATTCTGTCTTTGTCACATTGACTTTGCTCATGCTACACCTCACTTCTGATTCACAGCGTCGAATCCCCACTCCATAAAATTAACCTTTCATATATATAATAACAAATACTTGCACAAATAATCTCCCTTTTCATTCTTTCTGGATAATTCTTACCAGCACAGGGTCTTCCAAAAGTATTTATTCCCCTTAAACTTTCATTTTTTTTAAACCAGCCACCGAATTGTGCATTTTTTGTTCTCTCACTAGTGGTTCCAAGATGAATAATAAGTTAAGTCGGTGAATATTATTTCAGGAAGGGAATCTGACATAAAACTTGAGGCAAAATATACATGTTGGTCACCAAAATGACTCTGATACGAGATCAGTTGTAAGTGATCTGCTTACAACTGGAGCAGCTGGAAAAAGAAGAAGAAACCTTTTCACATTTTGTGCATTGAAGCTGCAAACTGTATGTGTTTTACAGAGATCTTAGACCAACACATAAGATTTCTTTTACTAAAACAAATATTAAAAAATGTGGCGCACATTTGAATTAGGCCCACCAGAGAGAAGATGGTAGCACCACCTTTTGCTGTAATTACAGCCGAGGGTATTCATCAAGTTCGGCCACAGATTCTCAGTTGTATGTTTTTTTGCCACTGGGAAGTTCTTACCCATAAATAGCCTTTAAGTTAAACATTTCCATTGCAGTTCTGGTTGTACGTTCAGGTTTCTTCTCCTGCCTGATGGTGAAACTTCTCTCGAGTCCCAGATATTTTACAGCCACTAAACGATTTTCATTCCCGAATGATCGATCTTAACGTCGAGCTGGAGAGGCATCTCGGTCCCTGCTGAAGAAAAGCAGCACCAAAGCATGATGCTGCCACCACCATCTTCCACAGCGCAGATGATAGGTGTGTAATGCAAATGATACATTCACCATTACAGATAGCTCTTTGCATGTCGGCTGAAAAGTTGAATTTTGGTCTGCTTTGTACCGAGCAGCTTCTTCCACATGTTTGCTGTGAGTAGCTTAGGGCAAACAGAAAACCTGATTTCTTCAGCCTGTCAGTTTAAGTCCATGCTCTTTCCATTTTCCCATGATGGATTGAACAGTGCTTGGGATTTTGCTTCATGATCTAACTCTAAACATGTCAGCATCTTTCTCTCTGACCTGTCTGCTGTGCTCCTCTGTTTCCATGTTGTTGTTCACTCCCTGAAGCCTTCACAGATTAGCTGGATTAATGCATCTGAACTCTTTAGTTTACTTTATTTATTAATTGTGGATTCTGTTTTGGGATCCCATAGTAGAGGGGACCAGAATTAGCAATGCATGATACCCTTTTGATGTTTTATCGATAATTTCTAACATTATGTTTATTTCTTCTTACACTTATCAGTTTTGGCCTTCTTTATGTTAATCTGTCTCATTTAATCCCAATAA
Source organism: Girardinus metallicus (assembly GCA_903067095.1). Classification (NCBI taxonomy): domain Eukaryota; kingdom Metazoa; phylum Chordata; class Actinopteri; order Cyprinodontiformes; family Poeciliidae; genus Girardinus; species Girardinus metallicus. The sequence continues at coordinate 12,565 of CAEGAE010057169.1, forward strand.
AACATATTTTGTGTTTTGTGGTTGTAACATGACAAAATGACAAAAAGTTAAAGCAGTATCAATCTTTCAAACCTTGGATCATTTATTCTCTACATGCAGCCTTTAAACCTCGAAGTTGCAATAAAGAAAACTTTATGGTTTTTTTTACCACAACACAAGATGGCACTAGAGGACAGTCTGCACACAACTATTTGTTTTCACACAATGTTGCAATCTGGACATTGTCCCTAATGTGTGTACGAGGTGTAGAAATAATGCTTTAGCTCGATTTGCATGGATGCACATTTAATTTTGTACTCTTTGCAAGACAATTAAGAACAGTTAGGTAAAATGGAAATGCTGCCACAGCATAAAAATCCTGAATCATATTAGGTTTCAATGCTAAAACCTTAAAAATACTTTTTCTTAATGAAAACGTATCGCTGTTGTAAAACAGAAATAACATGTGATCTGATTGAGGCTGCACTTACAGTACTCAATATAACTTGGCACAAGAGCTGGCTGGCGAGCCAGAAACTAATCTTAGCCTGACCTTTAATTCCCCTCTTTGACCTTAAGCTGTTAAAGCAGCGGCCAAGACTGGCATGCAGGCACTCAGGGTTGTGGTAGTTCAGCAATGCCAGGACACTGGACAGCTGCCAAGAAACCCACAAAAAGTGTCCAGTTTTAAAGGAGAGTAGTGGTTGGGACACGTCTTCAGAACTCTGCACGAAGATGAAGAATATAAGTTCTCAAATATGATTACTTTATTTACTTTTTTCCTCTCAGATCAAAGTGTGCAGTGGTTGCAAGATGCCACGCTGCTTTTGAAGGTTTCAACTCACAGACCTGGCTTAAACTCACATGGTTATGATTCAGGTTTGACATTTTCTAATCTCCTCTGCAGAGCTTTCTTTTCTGATGTCAACAATGTTGCCAGGATAGAGAGTCAAAAATAGATGTGGAAGCAGCAGCTGACATGGCTGAGCCTTGTCATGTCTTTGTGTGCAGGGGAAGAGAAGTGAAGCAGTTAATCTGGGAGCAGAAGGCACAATCCCCTTGCACACACCTCCACATTGCCTCTGCCTTCTGACTTTAAAAGAAAAAAAACACAACTTTCTTCCATTGCATCCTTTCAGGTATTTCTAAATAGCCTCAAAAAGAGCCTCAGTTCAACTGAGTAAATGGACTCAAGCACGCTTCTGTGCGCATATGTGAACGAAATTGAGCAATTGGGTTTCAACTTTTGACTTCTGCAGAGCGGATTGGAGCTGCAGGAAAAGAATAGCAGCTACAGAGTCAGTCAAGTGAAGGGTCATGGTCTTTGGACATTAAATGTCACAGTCAGTAAGACAGAGATTTGATCCCCCCCCACCTATGTGTTCGCTCCATGTGGCTGGATTCACTGAGAAGGTCAGCAGGGGACCCCTGTTTTTTTTCAGACCACGATGTGAGGCCTTTAAGGTGTGGCTGTCTAAATAAGGACTTCTGAGACTTACGCAAATTAAATAACAGCAATATTTAGGTTTATAGTGAGCAGAAGGATAGGGACGAGATGGTAGTAACTTCGATAATAGTGAAGTTTCAAACTGTGCAGTTAACGACCTTGACATTCAGGAGGAGGCGTTGGAAGGATCGTTTCTAAAGGGGTGTGGCTTCAGGGCCTGGTCAATCATAAAAACTCAGAGTTAAACTTTGCTCTTCCCCACTCACACCCGGAGTCGCAAGACAGACTGAGTCATCTCACAAACGGTAAATACCTCCAAGCAAGGCATTAAAATGTTTTAGTCAGGAAACCGCAGGAATTTAGCAGGCTGCATGTTTGATTCAAATCACCTGTTGACAGCCTGCGTGGCTCGGTTAAATGCATCTAAAAACATGTGGGCATGACATTGTTTGAAATTTGACCTTTTGGATATTGGACTAGATATTTAAACTATAATTTTGTTCATCCCATTGTGTTTTTGCAGAGACTCTTTCTTCTTGGTTCACTTGAATTATAACTTTCTCCCAGTATTCAGCTAGATTGATTGATTTGTCGATTGTCTGCTTGATTTTTCTGTTTTTTCTTATGCAAACATTTTTAAAAATGCTTCTCTTTAGAGAACTACAGTGTAAATTATAGATATTTGTGGATTAAATGGCTATTTCTGTTTCTTCTTTCAGAGGACTAGACCAACTCAGGCAAAATGGTGAAAGTTGGTATCAATGGGTAAGAGCACTTTTAAACTTGTCTGTAAGAAATCACACTTTGTGCCACTTAATTAAAACTGCTTTAAACAGGAGTTCACATACATATATATGTGTGTGTGTAAGGAGTTATTCGTGTACAGAGATGTTTGTATTGTTGCAAAGGTTTGTGCAAACTAAGGAAGAAACTGAAAGATAAGTCTTCTAGTGTGTTGCAAAATTGATTTGCATTCACAAAGTGGACAGGAAAGTGTCTGTTTCATAAAATGAAATGTAGGAAAGAGCAGAGGGGTTACTCAAAGAGTCTTGCGTGTACCTATTTTTTTTTTTTTTAATGAGGTCTACTTTTAAATTAAGTCTGCAGGGAAAATTGCTCTATATGTGGTTCATTGTTCTATTGATTACATCTGATTCATAAACCCTGACTGTTCGGTTTTGTTTTAACGTCATGCCGAGAGAGACCAGAGCCCTTGTGGCACACTAAAAACGATGATTTGCAGCAGCTGAAGCCACAAGTGTTTTTCAATGGAGAACATGCACAGGTGCTCGTGCCTTAAAACTGACCATTGAGTAACTGCTCAGCATGCTTTTCCTGATCTTTGAACTTTGGCCATCAGCAGACAACATCCTGGGCAGTAATTTTATCTTCAGAGGGGTTGCTCAATAGGAGGCTGTTTTTTCCTGCTGATGGAAGCAAACTCAAAAGTCTCAGAGCACACAGTCTGACGTTGGATCACGAATCTGCTCTTTTTCCTCTACGTGCCTGACTTCCTGTTCCCTGCAGCAGCAGTGTTTAAGCACGGCATATCGTGCTGGATTTTTGGACCCGGAGGGTTAAAAATTAACCCAGCCATTGATCAAACGTTGCACTGGCGTCACAAGGATTACCACATTTGAGAAACATTTTGACTCTCATCGACAGAACGCGGTCAGAGCCCCTGCAACACACCTCCTCCTGCCCCTCCTCCTGAACTCTGACCTTTCTTTGACTGCAGTTTCATGTCTCCTGGGTTGTTATCTATATTCCCACATGGAAGAAAGAGCTACACTAGTAGAGTGAACCAGATCCCTCCAGGGTTTTACTGAATGTCAAACTGAATCTCACGGACTCATTTCTGTATTTATATGAAGGTTTTCACCTTTAATGTCACTGAAACCAAAGCAAAACTGGGCAGATTGAGATGGCATCATGTTGCCATCTAGAGGCCAGACTGAGAAGTGCTTTTTTTGTTCACCTTGTCACAGATTTGGCCGCATCGGTCGTCTGGTGACCCGTGCTGGTTTCACCACCAAGAAGGTTGAGATTGTGGCCATCAATGACCCATTCATCGATCTAGAGTACATGGTAGGTCAAAAATATGATACAGGTCACGTCATCATGAACACATGCTGAAGATTTACAAAGTAGGGGTAATATTTTTAATAAGCTGTGGTTATTTTTGATATGGCCGACTATGACTCCCTGCTCAGGGCGCCATGGCCTTGGGGGAGGAAAAACAACCTAAACAGATGCAGAGAACTCTTAGTATAAGGGAAGCAATAACAGCATAAATGTAGCTGTGATTACCAGAAAATTAAGGAAATGGACAGGCAAAACTGACACTGTAGTGGATTATTTTTTTTAACACAGACACCATTAAAGAAATTGGAATATTTTTTAAAAAGTCCATATATTTCAGGAACTTTATCAAAATAAACACATTTTATAGATGACTGTTTGAAAATGTTATTTTCCACTTGCAGCTCATAACATTTAAAACTAGAATATTGGATCAGACCATTAAAAAAATTGCAAAAATGTCTTTAAGTATGTTTGATACCTGCTTTAACATGATCAATTTTCAAAGTACTTATAATCTGAAAAATGAGCTTGAATGCATATTCTAATTTACTAAATATGACAGTATAGCTGTAAAGTTAAATTCTGTCCCTTATGGTCTTTTCAGGTCTACATGTTCCAGTATGATTCCACTCACGGCCGCTTCAAAGGTGAGGTCAAGGCCGAGGGAGACAAGCTGGTCATTGACGGACACAAAATCACAGTCTTCCACGAGTGAGTTCACCTCACAATTTCATTGTTCGCTTAGTACAATTAGGTACTCACCAAAAAAATGCTCTAAAATTAGCTTGAAGATGTCAGTGGTTGAACTTTTGGTTTGGTTTTTCTCTCTCTAGGAGGGACCCAACCAACATCAAATGGGGTGAGGCTGGTGCCGAGTACGTTGTGGAGTCCACTGGTGTGTTCACCACCATTGAGAAGGCCTCTGTAAGTGCTAGCCCCTTTTGAGTGTAATGCTGCTTTAAAGATGGAAAACATTTAAAGAATAGTCAGTCACTATGCTTGAAACGTGCATAAGTCTTCTAGTGTGCTGCAAAATAATTGATTTGCGTTCACACATTGGACAGGAAAGTGTCTGTTTCATAAAATGAAATGTAGGATAAAATAAAATTGAGAATCTCATTGGTATTGGGCAAATACTGTTTTTCCACTACATACTCTTGTTTAAGTAGCATTGCAAGAGTTTCATGGGAAAAAATAAAGGATGATTTTGGATGAACTCATGACATGTCCAGGGTATATCCCACCTCTGGCCAACACAGATAAGCTGCTGTAGCTGATGGAGGTTTTATAAAGCTCTCTGCAAGCCAGGCTCAGGTTCACATTTACTGGATGTAGTGTGGTGGGCTACTGCTGATTTTGGTTCCCCCTCTTGACCTAGTGCCTTTATTGCACGTGCAATGGGTCACACATGTAGGTAAACTTCCTCTCTCTGTGGAAATGGATTTTTCCAAAATAACCTATGTGTTCACAGGTTCTTTATTTATTTTTATTTTTTTCCCAAAAAACAGGATTTGTGAAGCAGTGATTTACACAGATCAACAAATTAAGCTCTCTAGGCACAAAACTTTCTTTCAAATTTAGCAAATATACAGCATTTATAAAACAATCTATTCATTGACAATTTGAGGACCCCAAAACTTAAAAACCTTAGACTACTGAGGATGTGTCATTTCTAAAATCTACCTCTATTGCTTTTTCTTCCTCAAAATGCTATTTTGCAGTCTCCAGTTAGTGACCATTCATTTTTGAGAACTTTTGTTGGTTTAAACAAAAAAAATTCATATTAGCTATTTTTTTTCTCTGACCAACCAGCAGCCTCTGACAGTAGAGGCTGCATGCCTCTTGGTAGCATCTCTTGTTAGTCTTGATTTCTTACACATTATTTAATAGCCACCAGTAAATGAGTTGTTTCAAAGACTGAATGAGTGCAAGCAGTGCAGTCTCAGTTGGAATAGGAAGCCCACTGCCTTTTATGCTCAGATTTTTGTCTGCAGCTAAAATTTTGCATATTTTGATTAAATTAAATGGTGGTGATCATTAATCTTACAAACTGACATTTTCCTCAGGGTTTTAGTTGCTGCATGTGTCTGTTTAAATCCAAAATAGGTCTTTGCCTTTAAAGTTATCTGTACACCTTTTGAAATGCATTTAAAAAGAGATGAATTGCTAATAAATGTGACTACAAAATTGTTCTTTGAGATGTGAAACATTTTTGCAGGGCCATCAGTCCTAGATAGTTGCTTGGTGTGAAATACCTTTTCTTCTTCTTTCCACACTCCCCAACACTTTTACTTTAGGCTCACTTGAAGGGTGGTGCCAAGAGGGTAATCATCTCTGCCCCCAGCGCTGATGCTCCCATGTTTGTCATGGGCGTCAACCATGAGAAGTACGACAAATCCCTCCAGGTGGTCAGGTGAGGATTATCCATGTGAACAGTAAAATAACCTTTCACCACTAGCCCTCAACCAGGCTAATTGTTCTTAAAATGTCTCCTTTTGATAGCAACGCCTCTTGCACAACCAACTGCTTGGCACCACTAGCCAAAGTCATCAATGACAACTTCGGCATCATTGAGGGCCTGATGGTGAGAATTTGACTTTTTCCCAGAACGTTTGGCCTAACGGCGCTGCTTTAAGCCGCCTCTTCTTTTAATATCCTCATCCAGAGCACAGTCCACGCCATCACTGCCACACAGAAGACTGTGGACGGCCCCTCCGGCAAGCTGTGGAGGGACGGTCGCGGTGCCAGCCAGAACATCATCCCCGCCTCCACTGGTGCAGCCAAGGCTGTTGGCAAGGTCATCCCTGAGCTCAATGGGTCAGTCTCCAAAATATCTTGCCATTTAATATAGTATACACCTGTAGCAGATGTGTTAATATGCTTAAGTGCATCTATTGTGGTCCGACTCTGTCATTTTCCAGTAAGCTGACCGGCATGGCTTTCCGTGTCCCCACTCCCAACGTGTCAGTGGTTGATCTGACCGTCCGTCTGGAGAAACCAGTAAGTTGCAGCAAATGGGAATCCCCCTTTTCATTTTTTTTTATTCCTCAACATAAAAGGAATAGTGATGAACAAAAATGACCTATTGAGTCATTTTACTGCTAAATATTTTGACCGTATAAAGAAATCATTTGATTTACATTAAAATTAATAAATGATTGCACTTTGCTCATCCATGTTACAACTTATTTATTAATTATTTATTTATTTTAATTTATGTGTAACATCACCTATCTGCTTACCTAACATATACACCCGAAATTTACTTATGCTTCATTATACTATTTTAGTATTACTTTATTGGTTCTGTCCTCTGTACTGTTGTAACAATGCAAATTTCCCCACTGTGGGATTAAAAAAGGATTATCTTATCTTAAGTTTTCATTTAGTTGCTAAAAGGCTTTAAGTTACTTGTCTTTTACAGGCCAAGTACGATGACATCAAGAAGGTTGTGAAAGCCGCAGCTGAGGGTCCAATGAAGGGTATTCTGGCATACACTGAGCACCAGGTCGGCACACTTTTCTCTTTTTGTTGGAATCTCGAATCTTGACTTTTGACGAAGTATGGCGAATCTGATTACCTTATAATGTTGGATCAAATTTGCTCAATAAATTAGGACTGATCTCTCTTGTTGCAGTTTTATCTGACGAGGCCAATGGGTCATAAATCCCAAAAGAGCAAAAAATGAACTAAATGTTCCTACTGCACCCAAAGGAATATCCTCTAAATGTAATTAAAATGTTTCTTAATCTCGCTGACGGGAGTTAATTTGCTCACTTTGTCCTCTTTGCTCTCCTGCAGGTTGTCTCCTCAGACTTCAACGGTGATTCTCACTCCTCTATCTTTGATGCTGGCGCTGGCATCGCCCTCAATGACAACTTTGTCAAGCTCGTTTCATGGTGCGCCTTTAGCAATACCTGACTAACCTGCATCTCTACAACCAACAATGCTTATGACTCCTTTCCCTCTGCTTTAAGGTACGACAACGAGTACGGCTACAGCAACCGCGTCTGTGACCTCATGGCCCACATGGCCTCTAAGGAGTAAACCAACCAACCAGCTGACTGGCTGTCACAGTGTTGCTTTCATTCTCCTTTCTATACAGAGTTATAATTGTACAAGATGTTTGATCTGTGACTCTGCCTAGTTTCATCAGATGGTCGACCCCTACCATCGTCACATGCCTGAGGAAACGTCCCACATGACAAAGAGTTAATCTGTTGACCAATTCTTTCTTTTTTTATTTGGTAAACTCCCTGTTCTGTTCTTGTGTTGGATGGAGTAAAGGTGTGGAAGTTCTCCTGTCTGCAGTGGTCTAGAGCTGCAGTCAGTGGCGAAATAAAGTCCTTTGTTTGTGAGATTTAAGGCTTTCTGCGTCCTTTCTTGTTGCTATGCAGTTTAAAATTATCCTCCACCTCCAACTTAACCCAGTTTCTCCTGCAATCTAAATATTTTGTTCTGTTCAAATTCAAGATGAGTTGGTTATTTCCACAAAGCCATTCACCAGCTCTTTGGTGTGGTGAGGAAACTATTGTAATCTTGAATGTGTTGCATCTAAAAAATCTATGGATTGGCAGGACTTGCAATTATGTGTTTAGTGTCAAATGTAAAGGCAGGTGATGCTGGAGGCGTATTACTTACTACTCGTATGCAATAGTGTGGGAGGAATATGCAGATGATGTGCAGCAGGGTTTTCATTTCTTTACTATGGGTAAAAATATGCAACCGTATATTTCTACCTTATTTTAGGTGCCCTGTTTTGGCATCTGGTGGACATTTTTTACTATTCTGGCTTTACATACAAGTTTGCTTAAATTAAATTTGATATTCAATTGTTCAATGTCCTGTCTGAAGGTGCTTTTGTAATGACAAAACTCAAACAGAAACTGACCAGATCTACAGAACATCAGTCTGAATGTGTCATTTCACAAACTTTCCTATTTCACTAAAACTGAAAACTAAATCATTTTTCCTCTTGAAACTGAGCCACATTTTCCCAATCTGAAAAAATGAAATGGTTGTTCAGACTTATTGCTACAATGAGAAATGTATCCAAATTTTCAAAATTATGTTTAATCAGACTACTAAGGGAAAAAAAAAAACTCACTACCAGCTGAGTTTGACAAGTTATGTGTTGCACACAAGGGACTGCTTGTCCCTGGCATCATAAGTCCAAAGCATACTTGGTTCATCTATTCACATTTTTTCATGCGTATGAATCAAATATTCATTTTACAAGATCCTTGAAATAGATTTACCCTATCGGTGGTGTGACAACTGTCTAAAAAAATGCAAAATAAGATCCAAAAAGAAATGGAGCTGTTGAGAATGACTGACAGCTGTGTTGAAAATGGTTTGTGCTAGAATCAGCTGTAACTAAAATAAAAATAATTTGAGAACAGGCCTCCGACAGAATTTTCTTCTAGCATTGCCCTGATTTAGCGTCGCCTATCTTCTAATAAACTCATTTGTTTCACTGTCTCTGCTCAAGCATCTCCACAGCATGATACTGCCACAATGTGTCACTGTGAGGGCGGTGTGTTTATTTTGGGAAGCGTATAAACATATTGTGCTTTGCAGGTTTGTCAAAAACATTCAACTTTGGACTCTTCTGATCAGAACTGCCAATTTGTCTTCAGTAAAGACTTTTCCTGCCACTCCTCCAGTTGTGCCAAACTATTTCCCATCTATAAAGTAGAGTTTTGTGCGACGTTCAAGGCTCGGGATATGTTTGAAATATTATTTATGGTGTGATGTGAAAGAAACTGATCGTAGTGGATTAAAGGGGTCTAGATACAAAAGTAGAATCTTTTTATGTTTGTTTTTTTGTAAAAAAAAAAAAAATAATAAATAAAAAAATAAAAATAAAAGGGGAGGTGGGTGGGGTTCCTAAAATCGTGTTTCAAACAAAATAAAACAAATCACGTTGAAGTTTGTGGTTGTAACGGGCCATAATGAGTGAGGGGCAAAAACATTGAGCGCCGCTGAGCTTTGTGGACTTCTATTCGTGTATTTACGGTAGGAGGATCCTCCAATCCCGCAGCACTTGCTCCTGCTTGCGGTTACATCTCCCAGACTGAACACCATTAACGCGGAGAAGCTGGATTTGTTTGTTGTTCATTCATCCTCTGCGTTTTTTCCGCTTCACTTCATTCGGTTTATTTTGCAGCTCATCTCTTTGGTGCTTGGTGGAGTCTACCTCTGCTGGTTTTCGGCTCCATATTTGCTGTTGTTGTGGACCGTCAGAGATCAGGGATCCAGCAGCAGCAGCAGCAACAGCCGACGTTAAGACCTCCGGGCTTTAAGGATCAGGTTTTTATTTAGAAACGCTTACATAATCAGGTAAAACAGTGGTGTTTTACGCTGCTTCCGCAGGCTGCGCGCTGCTGTTAAGTGAAGTTTATCTTGAAATATTATTCTGCTGTAGCAAGACATTTCTCCGCCCGAGTTCATGCCAGATCTGCAGCGCTTTAGTTTTAAATACCATAGCATGAATCCTTTGTTGGGGGCCAACACGCATCTCCAGCAGCACCCCCAGCACAGCCAGGCCCCCGGACACCCGGACTCCCCCTCCGCCCTCCTTCCCGAAGCCGCGTTCGGCGCACCGGACCCGGCGTCTCTTCTCCTGGGTGATCAGGCCGCCCCGGGGCCCGATCAGCCGGGACAGCCGCAGACCTCCCCTTACCTCCACCACACCCACAGCGGCCCCTACCAGCACCGCGCAGCCTCGCCGCAGCAGCAGCCGCACCCCCCTGCAGCCATGGCCCTCAGGAACGACCTGGGCTCCAACATCAGCGTACTCAAGACCCTCAACCTGAGGTTCCGATGCTTCCTGGCCAAAGTGCACGAACTGGAGCGCAGGAATAAGATACTGGAGAAGCAGCTGCAGCAGGCGCTGGATGCCAACAAGGGCTGTCAGAGTGGCCGCTGTGAGAACAAGCTGCACACCCAGGAGGCTGGGGTGCAGACGGGGTTTGTAGGGACCATCCCGCTCAGGCCAGGCTCTCTTCCCTTCCACAACACCAACAACTCAGCAAGGAGGCCCACAACCCTGTTCCCACCATCATTTGCAACAACCTACCCACCAGCAGGCTCTGAAAACTCCAGCTCAACCCAAACCAATGGCACCTGTAACCCAGCCATCATCATCAGCCAGGCCTCGCCGTGTGTGGACTCTCCAGGGTTGAATAAAACAACCCAAAGCTGCTCCACCAACCCTCCTCCACGGTTCCTCCCGGGGACCATCTGGTCTTACAACCACACTCGTAAGTTTGGCCCCGGGGCAGAGCGCCTGCCAAGCCCCGGGGTGTCCTGGATGCACCCGGATGGAGTCGGGGTCCAGATTGACACCATCACCCCTGAGATTCGAGCGCTTTACAACGTCCTGGCCAAGGTGAAGCGCGAGAGAGACGAGTACAAACGCAGGTAAACAGACTAAAACACTTTTATTTGACTACAAACCCTCTCATTGCAGAATTACTTCTTGAGTGTTTTTTTTTTTCCTATGGTCTTCATTGGATGAGTGAGCAGGACCACTAAGCAGCTGCAGATCAGCTTTCTTCAGCAGGAGACAGCTGATCTACAGAGTCAGCACAAAACCTGCCCATCCTGCACCTCCAGCTTGGTCTGCATTCACCTCATGCTTTCACCACAGGGGCAGGTGCTGCTGCCACAAATGCCCAGGAAAAAATGCACATGTGAGGAGCTAAATATAAATCTGATTGACTGTTAGGACTGCAGAAAGGCCAGGTGGTGGTACTCATTTCCTAAAATGCAGCCGGAGTTTATTGTGTTGAGCCAGAGATACAACAGAGGCCGCTTTTGGTTCTTTTTGCTTATTGCTGGTTAGAATCCTTCATCTCTGTTGCTTTAATGATTTAATCAGCTAAATGTCATCATCGTCATCATCATCATCAAGTGGGCCAGATTTAGGCCACAGCTGTGAGATGATATCACTTTGCAATGTTTCTCTCAGAACAGCAGCTTACTGCTGCAATGCGTTCAGTGTGACTTTCCCTTTAAGAGGATAACTCAGGATTTAGTCATATGAGGTTTTGCTGGAAGGGTATAAGTTGTTAATATCTAACCTGCGGTATATAACTCTTAAAGCATCTTAGTTTAGTATAAATTCAGATTAGTGAGAAGTATTTGTTATCAGATGCTGGTCTGTGGACTCACTTTAACATTTCAGACATTTGTTTGAGAAGTTGAACTGCACACCTTTTGCAGAGATGCTGAAAGGAGTTTTGAACTGCGGCATTTTAGAGTGGTGTTGAGTTTGCAGCTACGTTATGTGGATCTGTTGGTGTCAGAGACTGAAGGTGAAGTAGCCATGGACTTTAATGTTTTATCACAATATTTTGCAACAATAAAAGTGACAATGAGAACTTATTGCTTCTTTTTAGATAACTGTGTGGTTCTGACTGCATGACACAGCAATCAAATCCCCTCAAACAGAGATATTGCTGTAATATGCTTCTTTAGAACACCAGTCAGATAAAGAACCGTGACTTACATCCCTAAGCTGCTCACAGTAACAGCATTTAACCACATTTTTAAGATTATTGATATTCTCATTGAACAAAAGGGGAGAAAGTAGTAAAACGAACAATGTCAATCAATACGGACAGTTTTGGCGGTGTATAAGCGTCATTACTTAGAATATGTCATGACAACTATGAATCAAAATTCTTATCATTACTAGAAATGTATCACGACAAATGATAAACAGTATGAAAACGCCTCCCCTCAGGTGAAGCTAACGGATAATCCGGGAGGAGCCGAGGCCAAATCAGACTTCTAATGTCTTAAAACAACTTTTAATAAAAATATTTCTGCAAGTTCTATTTTTATGACCCATAAACTGTTGCACTTAATGTTGGACAGAGGCCAATGATTATTTACACAGGAAATGAACATAGGAGGCAGTGCGTCACCAATTAGCCTTCTGCGTCAAACACCTACTGATGATTGAGTATGCAAAACATTTCTGGTTGGAGTAACTGATGGTAGAGGAGGCAATAAAATGTAATAAAATAGATTTTGCCTCATTAACTATCACAAATTAGCTTTTTAAGCCACTTTAATCATTATTGTGTTCACATGCTTGTCGTGTTTATGGTAATTACGGATCTCCAGGTGCAGCCGTTGAACTCTATTGTGCACTGGTTCACTATTAGGTGTGAAGCAGCCAGTCTGAGACCATAAAGTATCTATCGTCTTCTCCCTCCAAGTCAGAGGACTGGTTTGCTGTTGCACCTTCCTAGGATCCGAGTCAGAGCCACGTCATAAAATATGCCTAATCCAGTTATTGTTTGAGCCTTTCCCTGTTTTGTTCTGTGTTTATGAAGGATCACAGTGCATGGAGACACTCTAAACACGCTAATATAGTTTATCCCTGTATCTCGGCAAACAAATGCTGTAATAACATCCCCTTAATGTAGCACCACTGTTTTAGGTATCCAGTGGTGTTTGTGAAGGCTTTAGATTTAACACCATTAAAAAACCCAGTAGTTTTCAAAAACTGAGTCAGAAAGGTTTTTATAAACTTAGTGGGAAGTAATCAGCTCTGAGAGCCGCTGTAAGCAGAGTATTGACCTACTTAAACAGAGTAATGATGCCAATTCGACATTTTATTATAGTTAAAGCTCTGCAGTTTTGCAGATTTTAGTTAATGGATCAAAAACAAAAATAAAAACAATTAATTTTAGAAATACTGTTTACATTTGATTGCCTGCCCAATGAAATTGTTTATTTTCTCTGTTCTAGCAGCAAACCAGGGATGGGTTAGTACTGATGTTTTTAGGGCAACAGCCAGAAATTGTCCTGGTGGAGACACCAAGAACTGATGCTAAGTAGGTGCTAGGACCAATTAATCACTGGATCCAGGTTGGTTTCTGGGGAAAACCCTTGTATATCCCTTCTGGCTTGGGAATGCCTTGGAATCCTCCAGTTTCCCCGTCTGGACCTGGTACCTCCAATTTTGGACGCTAGACAATAGATGGATTTGCTTTTTTAATACAACTGGAAACACTTCTCTCTATGTGTCTCACACTGGAAGGTTAATGGTGATGCACTCATATACCCTGTAAATAATTACTTCTCTATTATAAATCATCCAGTGCAAATGGGATGAGAATTTAAAGTTTGGAAAGAGAGTGTTAGCATAAACCGCCATGACGCCGGAGGCTTTTTTTAAAATAATTTTGGCTGTGTCCCTTGTGCAATTTGGGTTTGGTTTGGTTTGGATTTTTTAGATTCTGAAGAGAAATGTTAATTTTAAATCCATTTAATGGACAATAAAATAGCTTAACTTTAAGAGGCTAAAAGTCTGAGCAGCCTGTAGCTTTAGCCTAAAAGCAGAGCTAATCTGGATCTATGTCGAATGAAGATGAGAAGAGAGTCATCTACTTTCTGCTTCTAAATTTCTAACAGGACTTCACTGAACTATCCTTCTTCATGCTTCATTCTCCAGCATGAATGAAAAAGACACAGCATCAACCTCCTTTTTCTGGAGGTAATACACCTTTAAATCCTCGTTTTCAGTATGGGACACAGTTAGTTATTGTCTTCTCTGAGTGACCTTCAGCAGGCCTCATGTTCCTGCGCATTCATCACCGCATGCCCTCGCATTGTGTCCGAGCGATCAGCGCTGCATTCTTCAGAGACCATCCTAATCATGTTATAGGGGCTCTTTGTGGACGAGGCGGAGGGACGACTGCAGCTGCTCAGGAATGTGACGCTGCCCCGACTCCTGCTTTCTTTGCAAATTGAGACTAAAGAGACTGAACTAACACTTGTCCAGCTGAGACAATAAGTGAATCAGTGTCTGTGCATCTGATGGGATCCTTAAACTTCTCCAATTGTAATGTTATTCGTCATTTCTAAGTAGAAGCAAGGTTGCACTGACTAAGCCTCTGTCATCCGTGTCTTGTTGTTTTTCATGTAGCTCATCTTCCACTTTTACTTCTTCTCAGTTGGTGCCCCTCACCTCCTTCTTCTTTTGTAACCACACTCTATCTCTTGTTACCTTTTCATGAGCAAACCAGAAGCAGACATCCCACTTCCTCTCCTTTGCTCACACTTTCTTCCATTGCGCAGTAACCCCTCCTCTCCCCACACACACACACACTGTATCTGCAATGCAGCATGCTCTGCAAAGCTGTAGCAGCTAAAAGGAGGGGGCCTCAGCTCTCCTCGACTTTGTGCACCTCGTCTATTGAGTAAGCGTCCCCCCTTCAACGACTGGAGCCCCCTGCTTCATGACTCAGATCCTTTCAGATTTAGTATTCCCTGATGGGTTTGGCGTTTTGCAGCGTTCTGCAAGAGTTTTTAGCAGAATGCAGAGCGTGGATTTTCCCCTCACGAGTGGATGGTATAAGGCCACATTTTCGTCTCGCGGCTTTTAAGTGTATTAAAGTTAAGGTTTATGAGTCAATCATGTGAGCAGCTGCATGCGAATCATCTGTCAGGAAGTCAGCAAAGTGCTTAGTTTAGTTCTCACACGTTTCCCAGCAAACGTTTCAGCTGTTTGCTTTTCATGCAGCATGAAAGCAAATAAAAACGGTTTTCAAGCATTAGAGTTGTTCCTTTCCTTTTAGAAAACTTTGTATTTTATCTTGAAATGATATTACTTCAATGTCAAAATAAATTGGTCCTTATGAAGAGGTCTTAGGATGGTGTTTTAAAACCACAAGTCAAAAAGTGATAGATACCAAAGCAGACAAAACTAAAAATAAACAAAAATCATACATATATATTTCTGGTTTATTTCTTCTAAGTTTTCTTTCATTTGTTCCCAAAAACCAAGTGATGTCTTTTTCCTTCTCAGTAATTTTTGCCTTTCCTTTACACCTGAGGGACAAAGGAGTCACTTTAACTCAATTATAGTATGTAAGTCTAATAAGTGCCTTTCAAAATCAGAAATAGCTCATCAACTTTTACAAATTATTTCATATTACAGCTACCAACTTCAATAAAAAATATTTCCACTTTTAAGGTTAATGGTTTCCACTTTTTTCCATCCGTCCATCGTCCTATTCAAACCCAGGACCTTCTTGTTGCAAGGCAACAGCTCTGCACTGAAACCTTTGTTTCGTTTCTTCACAAATGCAAATTTTAAAAGTTTTGATTTGTATTCAGTTCTCCTGAGTCAAATGTTTGTAGAACCATCTTTTGCTGCAAGTCTTTTGAGCACATTTGCAGACGGGATGTTTTTACCCATTGTTTATTCTGAATTAGCTCAGACTCAGTCAGATGGGACAGAGACGATCTCCTAACTTTAGTTTTCATGTCTTGCCCCAGATTCTCTATTGGATTCCTTTCTTGACTTTGACTAAATGTGCAGGTTTTCCACCAGACAGCAACATTTTCATTTATAGTTTCCCCCAGCTACAGCATATTTGCTGTGTCTCCTACCTGGATGTACTCTTAAGATGCCATTCTAATGAAAAGGGCTTGCTTGGTGTTCTGTTGAAAATCTTTGCAGCTCCTGCAGAGCTACTGTGGGCCTTTTGGCTGTTTTCCTGAATAATCTTGTTGATGGTCATAACTTGGTCTGACCACCAACATCTCTCTTCAATTCCCGGGATGTTGTTTTCTAATCCAACCTTCCTTTTAAACTTATAAGCATCTGTGTTCCTTGATCTTCATGATACTCTTTGATCTCCAATGTTCTCTAACAAACCAGAACATCTGGATTTACTCACACTGAATTACACACAGATGAACCAGGTTTAAATATTAGGAGACCTGCCAAGTTGAGTAGAAACACTGTAATTCATTTAGGGGTGCTGAATAAAGTGGTTGCCACACTCTTCGGGTTTTTATTTGTAGAAACTGTTGCAAACACCACATCTTTGTGTTTTACCAAATAAATGTCTAAAGAAACACATTGAAGTTGGTGTTTGCAAGGCATTGTCGCTGTTTTCCCAATTTTCTTTGCACTTCACCTTTGGGACGAGGTGAACAGTCCGAAATGCCTGTTGAGTATCTCCATCTTCTTCTTTCTGTTTGCTATAACTCTTTAGTGTGTCCACAGCTCTGAACTGGCGTGTTTTGGTTTATTTTTATTTTTGTAATGAACATTCATTGCACCAGACATCTATCTAGCACCTCTTTGTTCTGCGTTTGTTTCCCGTTATTTATCCCCACTATACAGCACAATATGAGCCGCTGCTGAATGACGGTTCTTGATCTGGTGCCATTTGACCACTTGGAGATCATGAGTCTCCATCTCAAACTTGCGTACAATTTTCTGTCATGCACAGATTCCTCCATCAGTAACTACATATGGAGTCAAAAGCAAATCTTCCGCAAGCTCAGTTTTTAAACATTTATTTAAATATTTGATATTTCTCTGCTCATCTTGCAAAGGAGTGATGTTTATTAAGACTTATTGTAAGCTTGTTATGACCTCAGACTATGTGCATTGAAGTTAAAAGTAATTTTAAATCTAATTATTGTCACATAATTTATTAAAAAAATTATATTTGACTTGACAAACCATCTCTTTAAAAACAGATTATTCCTACTTTTGATATTGTGAATAACAAATGGAAGAAATCCGTTTTTAGATTTTTCAGGGATTTTCCCTCAGTTTTCCGTCAGCTGGTTCAGAGACCTCCAGGTGTGCAGCTTTAGGAAATGTTCCCTCTCTTGCACTATATCTGTTGTGGCATGTGCTGGAATGTTTCTCATGGACAAAATTTTGGATAGATGCTTTGCAACCTTGTGAAATATATATCACATATCAAATAAATACATATCAAAGATGGCGCAATGATATGCACTTTATATTTGTCTGGATTAAGATGCAGAAGTACAGAGTGGTTGAAACTCCTACTTACCCTGACATGTGTGTGTTTTTAGATGGGAGGAAGAATACACAATGAGGATGGACCTGCAGCAGAAGATTGCAGATCTTCAAGAGGTAACACTGTCTGGCAAAAGTTCCTGCATGGACAATTTTTTATTTTTTTTTTTTTTACCATGAAAACTTGAACTGAAGGGACTTGGTTGTTGTGGTTACAGGAAATGTAAGGTAAATCCTGGTAAAAGTCGTGTTGGCACCAATCTTCACTTTGAAATGCCAGTTTTCTGCTTTGTGTTCTGTAATATAGTTAATTTGAATTGATTTATTGAACTGATTTACTGGTTGGAACGATTGTACACAGCTACAGGATGAACGTGATGAGCAAGAACCTTCACCCTTTTTCAGCCACTCATAATTTCCTTAGTAGTACTTACTGATGCATGCTGCACCCATTGATCTCTGCTAATTATTCATTTTTAAATCAGTTAACATCTTTTCCAAAAGAAGGCATTTTCACTTAGGAAGTCCTACTACTAAATTAGATACTTACTTCTCTGTGTCTTAGATTGCCTTATTTGTACTTCCTGCAGTTTTGCTTCGTTCTACGCACGTTATGGCTTTGGTTTCCTGTGTGTGCGTGCTTTTGTATACTTACATGCAGCATTGCCAGGAATCTTTACCTTGACCCCATTTAGATGGCAGCGTTGCATAGCCAGATCGACCGCAAACGGCAAAAAGCACAATACCAGAGAGATAAGAGCCTGACCATCGTCGCTGCATACCTAAACAAGTTGGAGGAAAAAGTCATTTAGACTTCCCCAAAACTCAATCTGCACCTGGAGTGTCACTGATCGCCCTGCAAAACAAAAGAAGCTGTTTTGAAGTGTCGTGTTTTACAACCGGACATATCTGCAGGTGTTTTCATAAATCTTGTTTTCTGGTTACTGTTTTGTGAGCAGGACCTGCAGGAGAGTGAAGGCTGTCAGGACGAGCTGGCTCTCAGGGTGCAGCAGCTGAAGGCGGAGCTGGTTCTCTTCAAAGGCCTCATGAGCAATGTGAGCAGAGTGAACGCAGTCACAACATGATCATCACTTTGTAGCACCAAGAAACGCTTTCTCATTTGACAGACTGCAGCATATGCTTTTCCTAAAGAAAATATGCAAACGTATTATTCATTATCTTTAGTAGTCTCTGGTAAGTTTCTTAACATTGAAATAAATTCTGTGAATGATCGCTTAGCGTTCCGAGTTCTTAGCCTTGTAAACGTATTTGTACCTCTTTGATTATTTGCAAGCACAAACGTGAATGCATTTTATGTGGTAGGTCAACAAAAAGGTGGATTGTTTTAAAAACTTGTTGAAAATACAGCCAATGTCATATATTTCACTCTGTGAACAACAATGTTTAAATCTCGCCACGATTATGAATTAAACCTGGACTTTGTTTGGGTTTCTTATTCTTCATGATCCTGTTTGTTCACTAATGTTTTCTAACAAACATCTGAGGCCGTCAGAAAAGAGCTGCTTTGACACTGATATTAAATTAATATAATTATTTACTAACTATATAAGATGCAATGGATTTTATAAAATAGTATTGGAGTTAGGGCTGGACAGTTAAACAGTAACAATATGGAGACCTGGAAAAACAAATTAAGAGACCAGTGCAAAATGATCAGTTTCTCAGATTTTACTCTGTATAGGTAAATGTTTGAGTAAAATGAACATTGTTCTTTTATTCTATGAACTACTGACAACATGTCTCTGAAATTCAAAGCAAAGACTAGGTATTTATTTGCAGAAAATGAGAAGTGGTCAAAATAACGAAAAAGATGCAGCGCTTTCAGACATCAAATAATGCAAAGAAAACAAGTTCATATTCATTTAGAAACAACAATATTAATGTTATAACTCAGGAAGAGTTCAGAAATCAATATTTGATGGACTAACCAGGAGGTTTTCAATGGGGTTCAGTGCAATGGGCTCTTGATTTATTTCAGAGCTGCATATCGTGATAGATACGTGATCAACACCAAGACGTCTGGTAGATTGTTCAATAATTTCACTGAACTCCGATTCAGAACTGCACAGAGGCAGAGGGAAGACTTTAGCCACTCAGCCTCTCACAACCACTTAAGCAAGGTTAGAGGCATCAACTGACTCACTCACTCACTCTCTGGTTACCTAGCAACAACTTGTTGAGTAACTTGTGGTTACCTAGCAACAGCCTGTTGAATAACTTGCGCAGCAGCAGCTCAAAGTTTTGCCGTTATGTCTTGTAATTGTTCAAAAATAAAAGTACAAAGTTGAGGAGTGAAAGGAGAAAATTAGTGAAACAGCACAAGTTTGGCAGTTTTTCAGAAATTTAAAACAAAAAACTAGTCAATAAATATCAACTGATATGAAACCCTGATACTGTGACACGTTTTTCAGCCATATTATCCAGCCATAATTGGAGTAGCTTAAGTTAAATATAAATGGCGCCACACTTTTCAGATCAGATTTCTAGAAATTGTTGGAAACCTTGTGTGATTTAACTTCCACTTCACAGTTATACACTTCTTGTTGTTTTATCACTGAAGAGTCCAAAATATACATTGAAGTTTTTAGTTATAATGTGACAAAATGTGGGAAAAAATTTTTAAAATCAGCGGAGTCTTAATGCACTTTCAAGGTGCTGTGCTAACACTTCAGGAATAATCCAGTGGAAGATGTTCTAGTTGGCTCTCCTGCTGTGTCTTTTTTCCATGATTTTGGAACGTGATTCTGTCCTCTGCAGAATTTGTCTGAGTTGGACACCAAAATCCAGGAGAAAGCCATGAAAGTGGACATGGACATCTGCAGACGAATCGACATCACTGCCCGACTGTGTGATGTCGCCCAGCAGAGGAACTGTGAAGACGTGATCCAAATGTACCAGGTACTCAGGGCGCTTGCTTTCCCTTAACAAACGTCGACTGAGTTTGATCTCCTGAACTTAATCTTGTTAATGTCACTGCAGGTTCCAAACAACCAATCATCTCTGAGTATCCGGCGCAA
Source organism: Girardinus metallicus (assembly GCA_903067095.1). Taxonomy (NCBI): domain Eukaryota; kingdom Metazoa; phylum Chordata; class Actinopteri; order Cyprinodontiformes; family Poeciliidae; genus Girardinus; species Girardinus metallicus. The sequence goes on from CAEGAE010057169.1 coordinate 32,927, forward strand.
GGCGACGCCCCTGTCCTTTAACGGGAGTGAATGTGACGAATCCGTCAGCACCTCTGAAGGCGAAGTGGGCGTGGCTAAAGAAGAGGAGCACTTTGGATCTTCAGCCAATCAGATCAACGAGGAGATGCAGAGGATGCTGACTCAGCTGTTAGTGGTCTGCTTTTAACCACAAAGACAATCATCTGATAATAGTTCAGTCTGGTTTTAATAATCACTAAATGCACGTGTGTTTGTTTGTGTTGTCGTCACAGACGTGAATGTGAGTTTGAGGATGACTGCGATAGTCTGGCCTGGGAGGAGACTGAAGAGACTCTGCTTCTTTGGGAGGATTTCCCAGGATGCACTCTGCCTCCAGATCCGACCCACCCCCCAGGAGAGGTAAGCTGTACCAATGCGAGTTATTTTTAGAAACAATCCTGCGGTGTCAGCCCGAAAATATGATGCATTGATGAAAAACGTCCAATTTCAAAGCACAATCAAAATAACAACACTCTTTAGTGATGAAGGTAGGGCTGAAAAGACTGAAAAAGTGCAAATAAAATCTTTGATAGGCCTTCAGAAATTTTTTATATCTGTACAAATCAAGAGTGTTTTCAAATATTACAAGAAAGTCTGTTTGGAAAAAAACAAAGAACAAATGATACAGGGGCCAGTTTATGTCCAGCACGCTTAAAATCTATCTTCACATTTTGGTATAAATTTGTCCATATTATAATATTCAAAATGTATAACGTTTTTATGCAGTTTCATTTAATAAACAGTTTCAAGCTCAACTGACACTAAGGAGGTGAATTTGTTTTTGTTTAGTATTATGAAAATCATCAGCGCTTTTCTGCGGTCTGCTATTGCCAGATTTTCTCTGTGACATCAGGACTTAAAAAAAGCTTCATATGTTGAAATTTTTCATGTTTTTTAAGCTCCTGATGTCATTGGATGACTCTTCTAACACCAGGACTGTTTCAGTACCGAGACATTTGCAACCTTTCTTGTGCGTTTGTTCCCAAAAAAAAAAAAATGCATGTAGGTGTTTGATTTCATTCAGCAGCTGCTTCATTGTTGAATAGTCTGTTTGAAACGAACAGCTGCGTTAGTCAGTGAAATCTGAGCATAAAACAACCATGGAGGCTATGGTTGGATTGTTGTCTCTCCTGTGTCGGATTATTCAACAACAGGCTCATTTTATGCTTACTACATTTTATCATCTCTACATATTTATTTTCCTGTTCTCAAACTGTCACTGCTCTGTGTTTGTCTGTGGGAGGAGGACTGTCTGGAAAAGGTGATTAATGACACAGAGTGTCTGTTCAAGTCCCGCGAGAAGGAATACCAAGAGACAATTGACCAGATTGAGGTCAGACATTTTTTAAACTTAAGTAAGATTCCTGCCCATGTGTGTTATCTTTGTTCTTTCATTTATTTTCTTTTTATTTACTTACATTCTCACCACATCTGAACAGTGATCCAACACAGCTTTCCATATGTTTATGGATGTGTTTCATGCACATTTGGAACTTGCGGTGTAAAATCTTAAAACGGAGACCAATGAAACGTTTTTCAGATTTTTAAGTTAACTGATAAAGCTGGGTTTTGAATCCTGTATTTTCTAATCTTTTACACGTGAACCACTTTGTAAAGTCGGACTAAACATTCCTGTCTGTGATTTTATGGATTTTAATCTTTGGGATGTGTTTCCAGCTGGAATTGGCCACAGCCAAGAGCGACATGAACCGGCACCTGCATGAGTACATGGAGATGTGCTCGATGAAGAGAGGCCTGGACGTTCAGATGGAGACCTGCAGGAGGCTCATCACTCAGAGTGGAGACAGGTACAAACACACACTCACATCACACTAGCATCACACTAGCATAACCAGCATTTCTTCTATTTTTATATTTTTACAACTTTTCAGGTTCCCTATTTATGACATTTATTATATTAGAACAAACTTAGAATCCAGAAAAAATTCTTCCACAACGGGAACATTTAGTTTATATTATTACTTAGAAACTGTGGAGTACTCATTACTTTTAGAAATTTAGAGCACACTTAGAAAGTCCAGAGAATACTTACTTACTTACACTTATTTAGCAACCCAGAACAGGGATTATAACTTGGAACCCAGAAAAACTACCTTAGCAACTACTTTTTAGATTCCTATTCTCCCATCCCAGAAAAGGAATTAATAGGATTTTCTAAAGGATCTAAAGATTTACATACTTTAGATCAACATTAGATTCTTTTTTCTTCTTTTGCTGTTTCCTTTGGTTTGTTATTTTGTTTGTATTTCCTTTTCATTTCTGTAAAGCACTTTGTATTGCCTTGTTGCTGAAAATGTGCTATATACATAAAATTACCTTTACTTTTTACCTTTATTAAAATAAAGTTTTAAGCTGTTATAATGTTTGTTAATCCTGACTTTATAAATATATAAACCAATTTATATTTTGAAACCTTCATGAATATGAAAACCTGGAAAACAGACATTTATATATAACATGTGTCCATATTTATAAGCGTGTGACATGCATGATTTTGAAAATCGTGATTAATCACATCACTAGAGCATGATTAATCGGCTTAAATTTTTTAATTGATTGACAATACTAATTTTTATACACATTTGCATAATTTTAGAATGTTTATGTTAGCTATAAAGGTTTTAAAGTAAAACTGGGATGCAAGTAGACAAAAGAAGACAAAACTCTGAGAGTCTGAGTCTGTTAATTGTCTGTTTAGAAATATTTTTCGAAGAAATGCAGTTTTTAAAGATTAGACAGGTGCAGGTTTTGACTCTAAAAGACCTTTAAAATATCTTGCGCCTCATTGTCATGTATCAGATCAAGTTGGGAATCATGATTGTCTTGCCTCCAGTTAACAAACTGCAGCCGAAAGGATCACTTTGGACTAATGTAATATTGTAATTATCTGGTAAACTGATTATCATTATTATCATTAGCGGTTAATCGTGGTCATGAATAAAAACTGAAATAATACCCTGTAACACATCCTATATCTTTCATATTTTGAACAGAATGACTGAAATAAATGAACTTTTTGTTATATTGTAAGTTATTTTTCTAAACTAACTTTACAATTTCTGTGTCAGTGTCTCTTATCAAGCTGAAAACCCCCCCATCATTTTATGACACTTGTAAGCTCAAGAATTACTCTCTCTTATTTTCTGTAGCTTGTTTCTCTTTCCTTGTTTTCTGCATGCAGTAATCCTGTCGTACCGTCAGAGGAGAGCGACCAGAGAGACACCGACAGGTCTTCATCCTCCCCGCCCTCTTCGTCGAGCAATGGGAGATCTTGACACTTCGTCACTCGGCTGTTGAAAGATGCTGCGTTCATGTGACCTCTGCTACAAACAGCGACAGTACCACACCGCATACACGTGAAACTACGGCGACACAGTGTTTACATTTGAGGAAATTCGTTGAAGATATTCTATAATTAATTGATGATGTGTTGCCTGTACAGATCAGTCTGAGGGAAACCTAAAATTCAGACCGATTGATTTCAGACTTTAAGAAAGTTAAGATCCCGAACTGATTGTTAGAAAAACAAGCTGCTGTTAATTATTGTGATACAGGGAGGTAACAAAAACTATAAACTAACTTATTTAAATCTTCATATCATCATACACGTCATCAGTGATGATATATGAGCAATATTTAAAACTCTTATCCTCAGTAAAGTTTATATAAAGTCTGTAATGTTCACTCCTTATGCATTTACAGTCTTTTTACCCATAAACGTCCAGATGGGGATAAAGATAACGAGTTGTTTTTCACCATCAGGTAGTTTCTAATCAATGTTTGTGTTTGAAATTTAATTAGATCCCCTGATGCACAATTTATTTGCCTTCCAGACATCCTGATGAATTAAATCTATTAAGGTAATTTTGTCAAATCAAAGAAGTAGATAAATGTAGAAAACTATCAAAACAGAGTTTGAGTTTGTGCTGAACATCATACAAAACTATATAAAGTACATATTCAGTACATACCTTGTCCATCTTGACATTTAGTGTGCAGTCACTCTGAAAAAAGTCATAGATATATTTGGACATATTTGTCCACTCATTATTTATAGGCTGTGAATCATGTCATCTTCCGATCCACCGCTCAGTCTAAAAGTGGCTCCTTTCAGCAAGACAGCTGCAAAGAATTAACTCGCAACATCGCTCTTAGTTGCATGTTAATAGTTTTGGAATCAGGCTGTAGGGGAGAAAATCACACTCTGCTTTCAGAGAACTTTAAGCAAGCGTTATTACTGAGTGGTACAACAGCAGAGCAGTGACATGATCACTGAACACATCCCACATTGTTTCAAAGAATCATGGACGCAATAAACACTGGATGAGGAAATTATTGAGAGGATTGCCTTTAAGATCTAGTTTATGGACTACAGAGTATGTCAAAAACAAAGGATTGCCTTGTTTCATGAAAACACGTTGTATCTACAGGATCTGTCAGGAATCTACTTTGAAACCATCCGTTAGCTTGACTGTTTGGTAGGAAACAATCTTTACTTCTTCAAACTGAGATAACTGAAACTTATCAATTGTAAATCAGATATTTATCGCTCAAAACCCTGTCCCAAACAATTCAAGCAGTCCCTTCGCATTTAGAGTTGTTTTAATGTGGCAGAAATCTGCTTTGTACCTGGCTGTGAGCTCTGCAATCAGGGCTAATCTTTGTTTCTCCAAACTCGAGTAATGTAGACTTAATCATTGCATATAAGAGATTAAGAAGAAAAAAACATGAATGCAGTAAATATTACATAATAAAGTCCTCTTAAAGATGCAAACTTAAAAAGTTTGGTGAGCTGGAGAGTAAATAAACATGAAACAACTCCTCCTTGGACTTGGTTCTCCTCTGATTAGCTGTTAGCTTGACTCACCTGCAGGCTACTGACTGCTTACAGTGTCTCCTCAGAGACCCACTCTAAATAATCCACCTCCATTTTTTAAACTTGGAGTTGTTTTAAGGCAACAAAAGAATAATTTGATCCTTAACAATACAATAATTCACTGCTTGCTTTTCACAAAGGTGGAAAAATATCTACCATCTTTTTGTATTATTTACAGAATTTGATGGTCCAAAAAGCTGCATGTAAGATACTGACAGCTAATTGCATCGCCACACAATTTCACTTTAAATATTTCAAACTGTCAGCTTAAGGTTGAAGTTGTTCTGATCTTTTTCTCACTACTCGTTAGCTGAACTTAATGGTGAAAGTTAATCACTGTTTACTTTAACTCAAGTAGTTCAGTAAACGACTACAGGTAATATATTAAACACTCAAAAGCTCTCTACAAAACCTGACTTAAAGTCAGACAGGTTGCTTGACTCGCCGGGGAAAACTAATCTGTTTCTCCAAACTTGGGTTGTTTAGAAAACAGCAGCTAATCTACTGACAGCAAATAATATCTATTCAGAACCCCATCTAAATAATCCATAGCAGTGCTTTAAATTAATCTCTGGAAGAATAAACCCAACATAATAAGCAGCTTCAGCAGCAAAACAAGTGGAAATCAACAGCAAGCATCCCCAGACGAGCCTTTATCCAACTTTTATAGGGTAAACAGAAGTACTAAACATAAACATTGTGCCACTTTAACCACTGAGAGAAAGGAAATGAAAAACTTTCAGTTTAGCCATGAAGTCTGCATACGTTACAGCAATATTACTCCTAACGCTTGCCTGGAGTTGGAGTTCAAAACGGTACGCTAAAGATCACAGACACTTTGAGCTGTTTGATAATGAGTCTTATTGCAGCTTACTATAGCTTAGAGTGAGCAGGTTGTTTAAGCAAAGCTGCATGGTGGAGCAGAACATCTGTAAAGACAGCAGAGGAACCAAAATGGTCATAAATTCATGTAAGTTACTCACCGAGTGCCAAAATAAAAGTCAAGATTATGACTCATTAGGAAATAGCTGAGAAAAAATATCTGGTTATAGCTGTGGAAGCTATGTCACAAAGGTGCTTGATGTACATAACTAAACCTACTTTTGAGCCTAGAAGCGTTTGCACATAGAAAGGAAGCAAAACTATATGAATCTTATGAAGCAATCAGCGCTACTTGTAAAACAGACGACACTAGAAGTAGACTTGTTTCCACTTCCTTTACATATTTCAGGTGAACCTATAACACATACCTCATGTTTAATTTATGGGTTTTTTGGCACATTTGAACACCAAAGGATACAGGAAAGCATCGCTGGCTATCGCCACTGTCAGGGGGGAGTGAACCCCACATCACTGCTGTACAGTACTATCAAAAACTCCTTCTAGTTTCTTTCAGTCGCATTAAACCAGGTGAAATGTCGTGATTCTCACTTCGGTACTTTGTTTCGATGACGAAAGACGGCAGCTTTCAGCGTTTGCATGTGAGGCTGTTTGGGTCGGCTGCTTCGAGTGATTTTTCTGCCATTTGAATCCAGAAGAAAGATGTGAAGTTATGTGCCGTGTGACGCCTAGAAAGCCATTTCCTTTAACTTTCAGACACCGAGTGAGTCTCTACTGTATGCATGTGCCGTGTGTCTGTTTTTGAGTCTTTTCAGTGGGTGTTTTTAAAAAGACTTTTACTGGCGCAGATGCACAGTGTTGTAGAAAATGAAAGAATTACTAAAGGGTGACATTTTAAATTAGACTGTCTTTTGTCTGTGGTCACCCATGAAATTCAGAATCAAATGAGAGCTTTTTTCCATTACTAAACTTCCTTTATGAGTCTATGTGTTGGCCAAGTAAAGTCAATTTAAAAACAACTCAAGTTCAGGAAAATGAACCAGTGAAAAACCAATGCTTTTGCAAAATGACTGTACAATGGCTTTGAAATGATAATAATGAAAAGATAGCTTTGAATATATAGATGATCTCGAAGAAGCGCGTCCACAGTCACACGCCTGAAATGAAAATTAACTTGAAATTTGAATGAAAATTTGTTTCGATTAAATTTTTGGCAGATCAAAACATAAAAGTGTTTTTACTAGAAAAAAAAAAACAACCTTACCTGAAGAGTTTAATACAAATTTGTGTCACATAATATTTGGAAACTAATCCTGTGGACTTTTTAGGAAATTTAAGTGTGTAACTTTGCGTCAAAATGAAATATTTTTTTTTGGCTTAGATGCTTTACTGCAGAGCTAAAGTATGTAATGTATGTAAAGAGAGACTGAATGAATAAAAGATGCAACTGATGATCAACAATTTGTCTTTCCTCTTGCATTTAATTCTGATTTTTGCACTGAAACTTACAATTCTGATAATAATTATTCATAACCTCGGTAAGTTTAGGTTGAATGTAATCTTATACTTTCAACAACATGTTTTTTTCCTCACTGGCGGAAATATTAAGTGTTTGAGAGTCGCCTTGAGAATCTGTGATAGGATTTCTAGCAGCTCATCAAAGATAAACATCAAAATACCAATGGAGACACAAAAAAAGCTGGTCAGAAACTCTAAAAAATATTTGCGTTTTCTACTGATTATTTGACATCTTTTTTCTTTGAAATTTAATTTTTTTTTCTTTCAAAAACTGTTGTATTATTTTTTGAAATCTGTCTTATTTTCTCTCAGAAAATGAGAGAAAATGAATGAATGAGTTTTAAATCAGTATGTGCGAGGTGTGTGAGCCGTTAGTGACCTAACTGTGTGTGCTCAAATTTTATTAGAATTGAACTGAGTAATCAGGATGGAATGTCTGTCGCAAAATATCTGGAAGGTTTGCTGAGAGGATCTACGACATTTCCTGACATTTCTCTTTTTCACATACACAAAAAGGAAGAGATCGGTTCAGTTTCATTCAGAAATTTACATACACCTTCATTACCAGCATGGAGGACATTTTTTTTTTCTTTCTAATGTCTGGTATGAATCATTTTTCTTTCTGGGTACAAAGTTTTGAGTTTCCAGTATCAAAGTTGTGCATACATGCTCAAATATGCACAGATTCCCCCATTATTTGACTAAATGTCTCTTGGTGATTGTATCTCAACCACATGCTTTGCCACAGTTTTAGCTCTATATTTAAACTGGCAGAGTTTATTTAAACTGATTTGTCTTGTGGCTTGGACTTGACTTTTAAGCGTAATCTATAAACTTTTAATTGGTCTGGGTTTTGGGAAGAGACGGATTATTCCCAAAACAGTTTAGATGTGTTTTTGGAAATCCAACTGTTTCCTGTTTCAGCTGCGGAGTTTGGAGGGAATCGTCGTAAATTATTCCATGTGCTGACAGAAAACAACCCCACAGTATAATGCTACCTCCAACATCCTTTAAAGTATGAAATGTTCTTGTGGAGAAATAGACGTTGTTTTATGTACGCTATAATGCCCCACAGCATGATGCAACCACCACCATGCTTTGCAGTTTGTACAGTGATATTTTTGCTTCACTTCAATCTTATTAAACCTTTGTTTAGAGGACGTGTTGCGAGTTTATTTCGAGCCTGAAGATGGGTGTGGAGCTGGGACTTCATTTCCTGGTAAGCAAACTATTATGGCTTTAATGTGGGCACGGTCGCAGGTTTTCCAGCAGCCTCCAGTTCATGTTAGGTTTGAGTCACTGTGGGTTTTGGGCTGTTTTTCAACATTTTAATCATTTTCCTGACATCTGATGTCACCAGTTTCAGATTAAGTTGTAACATTTCAGATGAGTTTATGTAGTTCTCAATGGAACTGAACACGAAGAGTCTGAAAATAATAAGCATATTGTGAGACCTGTAACGACATCAGGGTGGGAGCAGACCAGCTTTATCCAAGGTGATTTTTTTTTTACATGACCGAAGGAGCTTTTATCTTCAAGAGGAAAATCTCTGACTGTACTTTCAGTAAGAGAGATGAATGATTAGAAAAAAAAGATGTATTGTTGTCACTATAACGACTAATTTGTTCAGAGTCACTTCTTGGAGAATTCAGGGAACTATCTGAGCACGTCTACCTCTTTTCACGCCCATCATCACGTTTTCTCATTGAAATTCCTGGAGTTGGACATTTTGGTTGCTTTTTTTTTTATTTAATAAATAACTGAACTCAACAAAAAGAAGATGTCTTCTTAGAAAACAACAACCAAGTCAGACGTGAAACCCATCTGGGTATCGTGAAGATCAGCTCCTTCTTCAAGCTGTTGTGCAGACAAGCTTTTAGTCAGATCTTAAAGTTTAAATGGAAAATGATGACACTTTTGATGAATAAAGACAGTTGGTTAGTGTGAGAGTGCTGAAAGTATAAACACCACAGCAGCAGCAGCAGCAGCAGTGAGGGGCGGAGGAGACAGAAAGGCAGGAAGACTAAACCAGGTAAGGAAATAATGACACAGATTATGGTTAGAGTGTGTGAGAAGACGGAGGGTAAGAGAAGCCGAGGCAGACTCACCTACAGGAAGTTTGACAAAACAATAGAAGCAGCATACAGGGACAACTTCACCGAAGGTAAGGTCTAATCATTTTTATTGTTTATTATCAGGAAATAAAATATATATATATGTTATTGTGCGTTTTTAAAAGGTCTAATTTCTCGCCTACAGAATGGGGACTGTGCAATACTTCATGGCTGTGCTGTTATCTGCACAGTTGGTGCTCAACTCTCCCACGGTAAAAAAAACATTTCCTCATCCTGTTCACCTTTACTCATGACTGAAAGAACCATGTTTCGTACTAAAAAAATAGGTCAAATGTATTGAATTGAGCTGCATGAAGATATTCTTCTTATTTGTACTTAATTATCAGAGGCTGAAAAGGATGGCAGATGACAAGAAGTGTATCGAATGCCCTGCAGGTAAAATGAAATGTGTAGTGATTAAAAAAAAAAAAAAGTCTTCTTTACAAAGTTTTAAACTCACTTTGTGATCATGTATTAATAATGTTTGTGAAGTATCTGTCATTCTGTTTGTACTCTCTTGATTTCCTACTCTCTTCATGAAAAAAATGACGCATACTGCGCCCTGCCATCGCCACTCTACGACCACATCCTTGATTTATATGCACTACGGGTCTGCAAACACACATGGCACTCGCTTCCATCCTGTTGTTCTTACTTAATACTTCCTCTTCTGTCAGGTGAATATCAGAAGTATTGTGACCAGTGCAAACCCTGTCCTGTTGGATTTTACACCGAAAGGCTCAACCAGGAGCCTTCATGCCATCCATGCTTCAGAGACTGCCTACTAAGTAAACAAATCTGCATCAATTCTACCCTGAATTACTTGATGCATGCATGTGAGGTCATCAGCTGAGACTCGGCTCTCATGTCTGGTTTTTGGCTTCTTTAGAGTATCATCTGAAAGAAGCTCAGAGCTGCACAAAAACGACCCCCTTGAAATGCGAGTGTGAGCCTGGTTTCAAATGCACGGACAAGGATCCCAAAGGGAACTGCAGGCAGTGTGAAAAAGATAAACCCCCACCAGGTAAATCCTGATGAAATCCTGTTTTAATTAAGATTAGACAGTTAGAAGTTATATATTTTAATTAAAAATTACACAGACTGATCAAACACATAACAACACAACACAATCTTAGGAGTAATCCTGCCCGGATTCATAAAATGAAACACGATCTCCTTACTCAGTTGGGTTCTGATAGTTATCAGGCGTTTCTGCATAACTTCAGTTTAGGGAAACGAAAAGAAATCCCGACCAGACAGTCAAGCTAATGGTTAATCTGATCTAACCGTTCTACCACATTAAAACCACTTCAGCCTCACAGGAATGATTCAGATACGGAGATTTTATGAATAGTCAGTATCCTACCTGTAGCAACCAGCTCTGTGAAGGAAACTGAAGGACGCTCCTTCTGGAGAGTCAAAGTTATGACTAATGAGAGAAAACGGCTTCTTCCGCAACATATTTTAAGTGAATAATCAGTTAGATTATTTCAAGTGTAGGATCTAAGAAGACACATTGTTTGGGGAAAATAAAAGAAGCTATTGCAGTGTGAAATGTTAAAACCTTAATGTATTCTTATTTTAAAGTCACAAAAACGTTTCCTATTAAGTGAAAAACATTATGTTTCACAGGACCTGAGATCTTTATAAAGATTCAAACCCACATTCAGTCCTCTAGAGCTGCGTGTTATTTATTTATGGATCAATATTATAAACAGATTGGTTTATTATGGGGACAGACTCTAAATTACCAGATTATCTTTATTGACTCGCATAGTTTTCAGCTTCAGTTATGATATTCAGACATTTCTACTTATCTGCTCTGCTTCTCTGTCAGCCATAGGTTTTAATTACATGTATCATTTTCTAGTGTGCTCTTTGTTGTTTTTGTTTATTTGTTTAAAATCTAATTGAAATTATCTTTAAAAGATAGTTTAAATCTGCTTGAGATAGCTTGACTAGTCAGAACTAATCTCTGTTTCTACAAACTAGATAATACTAAGTAAAGATTAAAAAAACCAGCAGCTGGATGAAAAGATTTATCCCCTTTAGATCAATATCAAGCAATAATAGATGCATAAAACATGGAGATAATAAAAAATAAAAAACTTTTCCTGGTTTGATGATGTTGTAAAGCTTAGACTACTTTAAATACTTAAGATTAAGTCAGATGTTGTGTCATTATACTATTTTTGTATCGCTTCAAATGACATCTAAGAACAAAATGTGGACGTGATTAAACTGCCAGAATTGCCTCGTACTTAATTTGACCTTCATGCGGAAGTTTTAAGATTGATTTGAATTTTACACAATATCTTGATGCTGAATAGTGAAGCCTGGTTTGGTTTACCCACCTCAGAAGATAAGAGTGTGTGTGGGCAGCGAGTGAGATGCTGCTGATACAGCTACCTGTCACAGACCTTATTGTTGTGTTCACTGCCCCCAAGTGGCTGAAATATTGTTATTAAAGATTGAAAAAAAAAAGACTAAGATATGTGTGAGGGTATGAGTGTGTGAGGGACTTTTTTACATGTTATTGACAGACACAATAAGAGAAAATAAGAGAATAATGTGATTATATGTGACAAAACAGCAGGGAAACTGGAGTCGCTCACTCTTATGAAAGTGACATTTTATTTTATTTCCAGAAAGAGAGAAAACAAAAAGTGATACTTTGAATGCTTTTATTCTGGTGAAAGCTGAAACAAAGGTGTAATGTTTCTGTTTCTCTTCTCCAGCAGTGACTGTGGGCAAAGACAGACAGACTACCTCACCTCAGGATAAACCCTGCAGCTCCTCCAGGTGAGTCCTGGTTTTCACTGGATTACTGTTAAAATACTGAGGAACAGAGAATCTGGAATGGTTTTGGAAATCCAGCTAGACGGTGACGTCTCCTTTTGTTCACATATTTTCCTTTTCATCCCTCTCAGGTGCGGTCCTCCTGCTCCGGCCCCCACCAATCCCAAACCAGGTGAGTGTGTTTGAGCCTGAGGGAAAACTTTAACAGCCGTTCATTATGTCTAACAAGTTTTATAGTTTGGACCAAAAATATAATGCTTTTCATATTAATAGATATTCAGTTTAAAAGTCTTTTTGGATATGCTGGTACATCCCAGTCTATTCTGCTTGGCAAAATAACTGAAGTTTAGTCTTATTGGAGAATATTTGTGAATTTTTTAAAGATTTACAGTTGATTCTCAGCTGGATGTAGCTGCAGCTGTATTTTTTAATTTTTGTTCTGCTGAAAGTGCAGCCTTTGCCTCAGTCTACTGTGTTTTGCAGCTTCTGTCAGATTTTCTCCCATGGTTGCTCTGTATTTCGCTCCAACTCTGAGCAGCTTCTCCGTCTTGCTGAAAGAATGCAGGCCCACAGCATAATGCTGCCACCACTCTTTTACACAGTCAGAAAGCTTTTTTTTTTTTTTTTTTTTAAGAATAAGCATGCCTGGAAAACTGGCCACATCTGCTTAATTATCTAAAAAATAATAATTGTCAAGAGAAAAACTTTAAATTTTCATCCAACATCACAGTAAAGCTTTTCATCTATTTTGTTTATTGTTGATCATTTTGGTAGTAACTCAGTAAATCCCTTGGATAAAAAAACATGTCAAATACCAACATCTCCATCTGAAGGGAACAAAGGTTTTTTTCTTGGTGGTTAGGTTGACACACCAACTTTATCTGTATAGATGGCGCTAAAGAGCTTGACAAATACTATCAGCTTGTGTTTGCGCTGCTCCGCCACTCTGGTCTCTGTGTGTTAGCCCACACTAGTTACTTCTGAGCTTTCTTTTGGGTTTTACTATGCAGACCAGAGGGCTGTCTTTCAAAGTGTGTCATCAGGTCAGCTTCTTGCTTGTTGGCTGATCCGATGAACACAGAGCTGACTGAATATTGCAACAACCTTTTTATTAGTTTTAGTCAGACTGTCCTCATATTGCTGCTGCAAGGCTTTGAACAAATGCACGAAAAGTTTTTACGTCTCTACTTTTTAGAAAAAAAAATGTTTACATTCTTGTAGTCAGAGATCTTCAAATTAAAGGCTTTTAATAGATCCTAAACACATTTTAAGATCAGAGGGAATAAATCTTTTAGGCTCCCAGAATGAGAAATACTTTGAACCGTCTTCATTCTGTTGTTTCTTTTAAGAAGACACATTCTGGATGGACATGATGGACACCGTACACCGGTCAGCAGGTCCAGGAACTGTTTCACTTAAACACTTAATTTCTCTCTCTAGAGGAGAGGTCTTCCCCTCTCCTCCATGATGCACAGAAGCAGTATTAGTTTATAAACGTTCAGGCAAACCTAAATTTACCAGAGATGGCTAAAAACAGTAGGAGCAAGCGGTACCCGGAAACAATCTATGTGGCGAAAATTTTAAGGGAAGTACATCATCACTACTCGTGGCATATAAGCTTTTCTCTGTCACAGGATACACAAGCGCTGAGCTGGCGGCCATTTTGGGCCCGGTGGTCTTCATAGGATGCGTGGCCCTTATGATCATGTTCTGCATCTATCAGCCCCGGGATGAAACGTGTTTCCGACAAAGTAAGTTGTTCATTTACATTCAAGACAGTTTCTGCGGTTTGGGCTGAACTTTGTAACTGAATCAACTCAAACACATTTAAACTGAACAGTGCAGATATAAGTGTGAAAGGATCCGTCATGAGGTTTCTGCTACATGAATGATGAACATGTAGAGTCATCACTGAAGTTCTGAAACTAATTTTATGTTACTCATCATTCTGTTTTTCAGTTATTGCAAAGCTGTGTAATGAGGTATGTAAGCCAAGGTTTCTGCTACCTTTATGTACAGTCATGGTAAAACCCCCATCCTTCAGTTCTTCTGTTTTAAAGCATCATATGGTCGAAATTATCTGATCCTAAAATTATAACCTGAGCTGCACAAGACACCAGACAAGATCCAACACTGACATGACTTTTAAATAAAACTTAACATGAAACAACTAAAAATTAAGTACACCCTATGGCTTAGTACCTTGTAGAGCAGTCTTTACCAGCAGCAACATGACTCAGCACTTTGTCAAGCAGATGGCCCCACAGTTTACTATCAAATGCTTTTGTGGTCAAATCTTATGACTGCAAGTTGCCCAGCTGCTGTGGGTTTAAGGTGGAGGAGCCATTTCAGCTGAAATGCTGTCTGTTTTCATCCAACGTGACATTTTTAGCCTCGAGACATTCTGACCTACTGCTAACAATTCTTCTAAACAAGTCACTTGTCCTGTTTTTTTATTATTATTATTATTATTATTATTATTATTATTATTATGTCAAATGTTCATATAAAGTTGAACATTTGACGTGCTAAATGAGGCTGGTAGAGTCTGAGTTTGAGGTTTTTCAGGGTCACTAAACTTTGCACACTAACGTGGTTTTACAAAAAAAGAAAGGAAGCCAACATGTTACTTGCCTCAGCCTACTCTCTCACAGTCTTCAGTCGATGAGGATGTGTCTTTTGTGCGTTTCCCCTTGAAAATATATTTTCTCATTGTAGAATGATTCATTTCAAATCATTTGGAAATGGCTGTGTACCCTCTCCAAAATTAATGGACGGCAAAAGCTGATCCTCCGGGGTCATAGCGCTTTAAACTTTTCTTTTGTTTACTTCCTACTGTGGAGTAAACATGTTTTATATATATATATATGTCCGGTGGTCGGTGGCTTAGCAAATTTTCTGGGGGAAACCCTGCAGAAAAGTCAGTGTTTTGGCATGGCTGTCTCTAAACCCTGATCTAAATCCTTTACAGAATTTGTGACCAGGCTTAACATGGATGGCTGATATTCCATCGATAAATTTATCCATTTATCGATGTTTTTTGAGAGAAAAACCACAAAATAAGTCAAACATGTGCACCTAATTCTTGTTATTAGTCAGTTCTATCATGCATGATTATTCTACCTTGGAAAACGAAAGGAATTACAGCCATATCCCTGATGAGTGAATGTAAACTAGCTAATAATTCTGTCTTGGTTTTACAAGCTGAGTATTCAATGAGTCAATTACCAGGTTGTCACACGCTGACCTCTACTGGCACACAGGGAGAAGTGCAGAAACATTGAGGGTGTGTTGTGTCTGTGTGAAGGCTGAGCAGAAGCTGCAGATCCAGAAGCGCCAGTGGCTCCGCTCTGAGAGCCTCCACAGAGGGCTGCAGGACATGATCCAGGAGTTCTATGTCCGGAAGCACAACTCCACCGTTCCCCCTGACCAGAACATGGTAGATTCCACTAACTTCTCTGGAGTAAATTTAGATTTTAAAACTTTACCGTCATTGTTTCCACATAGTACAAACAAATCCTGAAATAAATGAATGAAGTTACTTGAATATGTTGATAAGGAGTCTTTGCCACAGTTCTATGAAACAATGGAGAGGTGTCTGCGTGTGACTCAGTGTGCCAAGCAGCTGGATCCCAGCAGCACCACAAGCCAGGACCAGCCGTCCGTTCTGGGCCTAACGCCCCAACAAGTGCTCCAGCTCCTGCCTTCAGAAAAGGTACATCCCTGGAAAAAGCAGATTTTCCAACAGTTTGACTTTAGATTGTTTCCCTGACTCTACTCTATCTTCCACAGAATGCCCAACGAATGAAACAGGCTCTTCCCAGACAGCTGGAGAGACGTCTGAAGGAGAAGTGTCTGAGCCTCATCTCTTATTATCAGCCTGAATGGGGTAGTTGTCCATCCACTGGCCATATAACTGGCATTTCGAAAAATAAACTTGCTCAATGGCAACGCGACAATTTTGATTTCGATTTTCCATTTTTTACACACAAGAGTCGCATCACCAACAACCGGATGTTGCCAGTGGCACAAACCAGATGACAGGAAGTAGTTGGAGGACAATGGCACAGCATTGTTTTAATGACTTATCGCATGAACAAACTTATCAACGTGTGATTGTAATTTCTTTTCTTACTTAAAGGAAATGCCTCAATTGCAAAATTGTGTTTTTTGACATTACCGGAATATTGATAAAGTCTTCATTACATTTGTCGTAGAGACGCAGCTAATGCTACATTCACTTGAAATATCTTTAGCAGGCTTTGTTGTCCCACACTCACTCCCATGTCGTCTGTACTGTCTTCCAGAGCATGAGAGTGAGGGTCTGAAGACCAACAAGCTGTCCCATCTGTCCACCCTGCTGGACAAAGACAAGAAAAGGACAGAGCTGCTGAAGGAGACGTGTCGAGAAAACACTGTCCTGTTGCAAAGACAAACCCAGCTCTACTTCTCTGTAAGAACATGTAGTTCACTCTATGCTTTTACACTGTTTTGTTTTTTTGAAACGTTCTTTATTAATAGTTTTCAATCCACAGTTATTGAACATGTCCCACTCCAACCTGTACAGACTTGAATGTTTATTGGTTTTAATTATATTAAGTGGTGTGTGTTTGTGTAAAGAGAGAGGAGCAAAATGGGCCAAAAGAAGATTTGCTCGCTCTGAAAAGGGTGTGGCATATTTTAGCGTCATTTTTGAACCCGTAAATGCTTTTTGGTGCAAATAGCCAACATGGCTGCAAGGAACATCCTGAGAAAACAGGTGCAACTTAACAACAAAGTATTTGATAAGAACCAAACGTGTATCTGTCTGCCTGGAATCCATTCAGATACCGGAACTGGTCGAGTTGTTTGTATGTCACATTTCAGCGACAAGGCAGAGCAAAGTGCTTCACATGATAAAAATGCAACACAATAAACAAACAGAAAAACATTACATTGCAGTGGCAGAATAAAGAGAAGTGATTGGAAACTCATAGTCCAGTTTAGAATTAACGATGTTCCGGTTATTAGTGATCAAAGGCAACTCTAAACAAATGGTGTTTTAGGTTTTGATTTCAAACACCCCTGAAGACATTTTTGCAGTAATTAATGCGACTAAACATAAATGCAGAGATGAGATCTTGCTGAGATAAAAGTCCTGTAATCCTAGGAATGTTCTGGAAGTGGTAGAAGGCCAACTTTGCCAATGTCTTTATGTGTCCCTGAAGGTTCAGGTCAGAGTTCATCACTAAACCCAGGTTCCAGGCCTGGTCTCTAGTTTCTAGCTGTAAGAACTGAAGCCGTGTGCCGATTCTTAACCCTTGATCTTGATCGTTCTTTAGGTCCAAAAATAATGTCAGTCATGTTTCTAAGTCTCTTGAAGGAGCAGCAGCGGCTCAGGGAAAAAGTCTGCATGTTTTGGAAAGCCATATTGTTTTTTAAGCTGGATTTAACAGATCAGAAATAAGTGCTATAATAATGTCAATAATTCTGCGCACACAGATGTTCTCCTAAGGAAGACACGACGACAATTTTTTCAGATTTTTATTAACGTTTTCGATTGACAACGAGAACTTTGGTAAGGACAATTATGAGAAAGTGAATATAATAAAGATAGATCTGGAATTGTCTATCTGACCAACATATTTGCAGAAGACCTTCATCGTGTCATTAGGTTGAGCTGAATTCCAATCTTTGATGTTTATAAACCTGAGCTTAAGGTTTAAAATAAGCTGGAAAATCTACATTCTTTGGCCAGTTTATTCCATTGTTTCACTGTAAATATTTCCCCTTTAGTTTTTTTTTTTTTAACAATTCTATTTTGTGTTTCCTTCACAAACCAGGAGCTGATTAAATGCATCCAGCTGCTCCAGACGCTCATCTTGGATCACAGACTGAAGATCCAGACAGACCTGGACAGGAAGAAATTGGATTACTTTGAAGGCAAATGTGAACTAGTCTTGCAGAAGATAAAGTGAGGCTGCTTCAGTTGTTTGAGTTTTTTATTCACATGTTCAAGACTTGTTTGGGTGGGACTCTTAGCCGTGTCTCGTATTTCTAAACATGTTTATTCTTCCTTTGAAGAACTGAGATGGTGGAAATTCAGCTGGACACCTACTCTCTTGACACAATTTCTGCTCACCGAAAAATAAGGTGAGTATTTTTGTCTCAGCTCTACTCACCAAACGCTTGTTTTTCCCACTAGTTTTTGATAGAACCTGCATTTTTATCGAGTCTTATTTGCAAACGTATCGCTTAAGGCCGTCTCACTGTTGCAGGGAGAAGCTGGAGAGCGAGCTGACGGCTTGTAAAGCAGAGAAGCAGGCGTTGGCAATGAAGCTGTCGTCGTTTGAGATCTTGGGGAAAGCGTTTGAGGCGCTGGCCGATGAGTACTGCAGATTACGGCAGGAGATAGACATGAAAAACTGGGCTCTGAAAGAACTGACCAAGTACAATGAAAAATAGCTCACGTGTGATATGAAACCGACTGTTGGGACTCCCTTCTTTTTGAATGAAGCAGTTCTGCAGAAAGATAATGCAGCACTAGTGACAGAAAATGCTGTGGTCATTTGGTTCTTTGAATTTTTATTGCGGAGTTCTTCCAATAACACATCTTAGTTTAAATACTCAAATAAGATGAGCATCTATAGTCCATAACTACTGCAATCCTACTTTACACCTACTAAAGTTCAAAGTCCTGGTCTGTAACTACATGCTGTTTTCCTTGGAAGAGTATAACATGTTGTGTGTGTGGTTCATATTGATGTATAATTAAATTGTTGTATATAGAATATTGTGATGTGTGTGTGATTTGATCTTGCTGAAGGCTTCATGGGTTTGTTGGAGAACATTACAGAACAAACGACTTCATAAGGACCGAGGAACACCAGCAAAAAGATCAAGAAATACATTCTGGCTTAGGCACTTAAGAGTACTTTAATCCCTTGTCAGTGATAAGTCAAACATCTGGCTTATAATTCTGTTCCATCTATGTCCCAATCAGAATTTCATAAAAAAAACCAAACAAACAGGGCTAGCTCAAAATTTCCTTAACAGATCTTTTTCACAGACCTTGTCTACCCCTGCAAATGTCTGAAAACCAGCTACTGACCACTTTTGCTCTGCTGTGAGGGAGGTCTGACTGACAGACCCCCCACCACGTCATGTGTGTGGTTAATAATCACCCCACTTTTGCCAAATTAATGACTTATCTGCTGTATTTAGTGACTTTTCAGTCAATGAAAATTGTATCATCCAAAATGTAAATCGGCAGAATTACATTATTTTAAATCAAATTTACAATAAAAAAATTGGCCAGAAAACTGCCCTCGGTGCACACGTAATAAACAAAGTACTACCACTGGTAGTATATGTTTTAAAGCATATATTCAGTATACTGTGATTAAACTGAGGTTTTTACTCAAATTTTATTTTTTTCAATGACTCTTGCTTTTATTTTGGGGTAAACCAGAAATTTGTGTAGTCAAGTTTTCTTCCAATTATTGACTATTAGCTTTTGAAAACTCATGGAGCAGTTTTCAAGGGCAGCTGGAACTTAAAAAACTGCTCTGGATGTATGTTAGACTGTGATAGGTCCCATCACATTCATGTTGCAGAAGTGCAATTGTATTATTTGAGTGTCTGTCTATAGTTTATTTTATTTTAATGTCTTTGTTTCAGTGTTTCAGCTGTTTTATGTATGATCCCATATATGGCAAAATCTCTCTTGTAAAATATATATTTTGATCTCAGTGGGGGAAACCTATTTAAATAGAGGTTATTATTATTTAAAGAACTTTAAAAGAGAGGTTATTAAATAATATAGCAAACACTGAACATCTGTAAATACTGTTTATTGGTTGAAATGTTCAGTATCAGCCACAAGATGGCAGTGTGTAATCATTTTTCATAGGGTTACTTTGAATGATTGGGATTGAGGAGGAAATTGTACAACGAGGTGGTCGTTTATAATTATTATTATTATTTTTTAAAGAATTCATGAGTGAAACTCCTGCTTGGCAACATTTTACACATGAATATAAGTGAAATATTTAGTTAACGCCCTCTTCGCTTTCCTCTCGCATTGACAATCTTCGGTAAGACCCCTCGACACTGACAACCGGAAGTATGTAGTGAAACATCTCGAACCGTTAAACCCTCTCTGCTCTCATCACTACCGCCACCATCATCACTATCCCCATCATCATCAGCAGCAGGAGCAGCAGCAGCCCCGCCTCAGGACGTGGACCGCTGGCCGGCTGGTTCCTCCCCGACTCAACCTCCCCCACATCTGGCGGGCTGTCAGCACACTGAACTGCCGCTCCGTTCGCCCCGGCGCGGCATGCCCACATCCGCGCCGTCTCGCGACAAGAAGCAAGAGAAGCGGACTTGAACCGGAGCGCTGTTATGTCTGAGGTGCGGAAATTCACAAAGAGGCTGAGCAAGCCGGGGACGGCCGCGGAAGTCAGGCAGAGCGTCTCGGAGGCAGTGAGGAGCACCGTGGACCTGGTGGTGAGCATTCCGCGCCCTCCAGCTAGACACGGGCAGAGACTGCAACTTCTCATTCCTTCCGCCCTTCATAGACTGGAAAATTAACTTGCCCAAATTTTCTTCTTCTACGCATCTTTCCCCTCCTTTTGCTATCTGTCTTTACCTTGTCTTCTTTCATTGATTCTGTCTCCAGACAGAATCCCGTGTGTATCGAGGGGGTTATGACTAAAACCCCTGATTCACCTGCATGCTCAATGGTCGCTCTTGAATGTGCTGCAGCCGTAGAGTGCTGTGACTTTGTCCCGAGTCACACGTGTCCCTCTCCCCTCCCCAGGCCACTCTAGTGGGGCTCCTTTTGTGTGCAGGCGGATGTGGAGCAGAGCCAGTTAAACAGCTGCAGCATGGCTCCTCAGTCCCAGACAGACCAGGCTGGTTATCTGTAGAGCTGCTGCATTGTGGTTGCCATGTGGATGAGCTGCACCGGTGGTAACTTGATTCTGCCGAGGCAGCATTTAACTGTGTTTCACGACAGTAAATCGTTGTTGTTGTTGTAACATTTGTGTGGCAGGACTTATGCACCAAGTGTTGTTTTTTTTGTTTTAACTGAAGCCATCTGTTAACACTTCCACTCCGATTTAGTCATTATGTGGCACAAACTGTTATCCGGACAGCTTTGACTTTCGGAGCAATGTGGTTCTTAAACTGTTGGCATTAACTACCTGCAAGAATAATATGAAGCAAATTAGCTGTAATGTGAAGTTATAAGTCCAAGCAACCAATAAGGTGACCAATTCAAACCATGACATTTTAAGATCCACCTCGGAAACTGAATCGAGAAAAAAAGTTTCATGTACCTGATCAGGAACCTAACCACGATGGAAAAATCAGTACCACATGTATCGGCATTTACATCGGTATCGGCTGATTTTAGTCTTTTTTTTTTTGACAATGTATCGGCGTTGGTCTCCTAAGCAAAACTGGTGACACAAAGTTTATATCCATCTTGTTGGTGATTGGGTTTCGTTAGGAAGAAGGTAAGGTGAGCCATGTGGGATTTGTTTGTTTGGTCATGTGACTGTGATAGTGACGCAGCATAGGATTGTCTGGTGATTAAGTAAAATAGAGAAGCAATGTCAGCTGTGTGGTCGTTTTTTCCCCCCCTCTGTGGTGCTGAAATGGTAGCTATATATAGGTAAATACTGGTTTACAGAAATATCAATGTCGAATAACGATATTGGCCCAAATTTTCCAATCGGTGCATCTGAAATTGGAAAAGCTGGAATCAGATTGAAATTGAGGAAAGTGCAAACCAGAGACTATGTTTTAAACACATAACAGCCAAGTGTGTGAGATGGTTTGGTGAGGTTTCCCCCTCCTGATCGCCTGACCTCAGAGAACCTTCCTGTCGTTCTTCCCAACTTGCAACTTGGAAATGTTAGCTTCAAATGTCCAGTGCATTTGGAAAAAAATATGTTATTTTTCTTTTTTGTGACAGATCAGAAGAAACATAGAGTGGGGAAAGAATATTTAGTCAGTCACCTATTGTGCAAGTTGTCCCACTTAAAAAGATGAGAGGCCAGTAATTGACCTCATAGGTAGACCTCAACTATGAGAGACAAAATGAGAAAAAGAAATTAAGAAAATCACATTGTCTGATTTTTAAAGAATTAATTTGAAAATAAGTATTTGGTCACTGACAAACAAGCAAGATTTCTGGCTGTCACAGACCTGCAACTTCTTCCTTAAGAGGCTCCTCTGTCCTCCACTCATTACCTGTATCAATGGCACCTGTTTGAACTGGTTACCAGT
>CAEGAE010057176.1:0-30413 GCA_903067095.1 Girardinus metallicus
ACATGAGGAAGCTGGAATTGAACCTACAACCTTCCGATCACAAGACAACTACTCTTCCCACAGAGCCACAGTCGCCCTAATCAATTACGAATTTAACAGTGACACTTGACATAATGTAATGCTTTTGATTGTTGATTCTATGTTGCATGACTTTGTGTTTTTGTGTTTGTTATGATGTAAAGCACTCTGAAATGCCTTGCTGCTGAAATGTGCTATACAAATAAAATTTGATTTGATTTGATTTGATGATGGCCTGCTGTGACCTCACCAGGATGGATTCTGGAGAGGTCTCGAGGCATCGAGAGACTCTGCTTTTGGTCTTTACTAACATCTCGAGATTCATCCACTGCTTGCTTTTCTCGTCTCTATTGCATCTGAGACTTGATTCTGCACCTCTTAGGTTCTAATCATTCATCTACAAAAAAAAATCTTTTATCCATCGCCATCTTTAATCAAATTAAACCCAAACATCAAAGGCTGTTCTTCTAAATTACAGTTGCCTTAAATTGCTAATTTCAGCTGGGAAAATATATATTGAATGTTAAAATTCTTCTCAGAAAATATGTTCTTGATTAAGTTGTTGTTCTGAAATTCACACAAGATGTTAACAAGTAATCAATACACGCAAAAAAGGTTATAAATGAGTCTATAAGTTGTGTGTAATAGTGCTAAGGTTCCAGCTGGAAGCAGACGTGTGTAAATCATATCCCAGACTTTGTGTCTCTGCACGGCTTTCTAACCATACGAGCAGACAGAAATTTAAAGAGGAGCAGCAAAAGCAAATGAGGTGGATTAGCAGCGCTTGCCGGAAACTGATGGTGTCATCCAGGACATTTTTGCTGTGGAATATCGTCTCTGCTGACCAGAAATTGAGTGTTGGCATGTCATGACCATTAACAGTCTGGTCACAGGCTTCTGACTGAACCCTGTAGCTTTATGACAGAAATCCTTCCTTCCCACATCGGCTCTTCGAGGAAACGCTGATGATACGGTTTACAACAGAATTGAATTTCCTCCTTTGGACAAATGAAGTATTTTTGAATTTAATTTGGCCTGATTACTTTGTGTGTGGATTACTTTGACTGTTAGCTGCATATTTTGTGAATTTCATGTCAATAGCCTCACTAGAAAAAGCTTTTAACGTGAAAAAACAGTTGGCACGTTTTCCCCTCTGCGCAAACAACAATCTATTAAGTCTTCAAAATTTAAAAGAGAACTCAAATTTTCTAAGCGTTTCTTCCCACCAGCTGAAACAGACTTCTACTGTTTTCCTTTCGTTTTAAGACATTACACAAGGTGATTTCTCCTGATCGCTCATCCCGGGCCCTGCTCCCTGCTGTGCTGTAAAGAAGCATCTGAAAGGAGTAGTGGGGTGCCCTCTTTGAAGCGTTATGAGAAGATAATGCGAGGAGATTGAGCAATCCGGCAAGCATGACACAGCCTCTGGCTGTACTTCTTGATTACCGATCGTTTCAGGCCGCTTCTGTGGCCTCGGCGGACCCTTCGCCATGGAAACTACTTGTTTCTTGCGGCTCATTATTGAGCGACCGCCTGAAGCACTGGTCCGGGATCAGCTCGCCAGAGCTTTAACACGCTGGCACGCGCAAGTCTCCTGTCATCACGGCTGATCTGAGGTCAGGCAATTGAAAGCACGCCTGTTGGACAGCAGGTCGTTTTCTGGTCAAGGTGGAATCAAATAGAGTTCTTGGTGTTATTGGATCATCTTTGTAAATGGATCATCTTGGATTGTACAATCACAAGGCTTATTTCGGAGCACCACAGCTGTGTTACAGACATGATCGTGTTAGCGGTCTGCTGCATGGTTGATTCATTAGACATTTAGATGAACAGCTGGAAATGTGACGGCAATGCCAACAGAAGTGAAGGACACTCTGAGCTTTCATCTTGTTTTCAATCCACATGATGGTCATAACGCCTCTGGTCTGTCACAACTTCCTAATTTCACATCAAAATATAGATGTTTTTCTTTTTTGGTTGTTTGTTTGTCTGGTAATTCTGAGGAATATAAGGAGATGGAGAGAAAAAATGCAGAGTCCTGTACAAAATGCCGCTGGACTTAGTTGTACAGTTGATAAAATTCAACAAATTTCATCCATCAGTCAAGTTTATTTGTGTTGCACATTTCAGCAACAAGGCAGTTCAAACTGCTTTACATCATGGAAATGTAAAATCATCGTATTTTTATTTTTTTTTACGTTTGTAATGTAATAAATATTATAGTTTGTTGCGTTCCATCAAAATCATCAATACACATCAAATATGTTGGTTAATTTTCCATTTATTCTGGTTCAATAGAATAAAGTAAAGGTTAAGACAAAGTAAAGACAAATAATTGTCCTCAAAACAAGAGGGTTTTTAGTCTGGATTTAAAGAAACTCAGTGTTTCAAGTGTTTTGCTGTTTTCTGGTAGTTCAAGATGTGTGGTGCATAGAAGCTGAAAACTGCTTCCATTCACAAAAAAAACCTGATTGCTAACATATACTTATTCATGTATTATTTTTTTTTCTTTCTAATTTTCAGCGATTCTGAATAATTGTTTCTGAGCAACAAGACAAAGTTCACCCTAATGGAATGAATAATATACTTTCTATTTACTTCTATTCTCTAAAAGGACTAAAGAATGAATGTGTTCAGGTCAGTAAGCAAACCAGAAGTGATTTTTGTATAAACAGGCTGTTTAACAGGTTTAAGGTTTTCAATTAAACCTGTTAATTATCATGCATGTCCAGAGAGCTGAGTAAATGCTCTCTGGACATGCTTGACTTCGCAGGCGACAAAGAAAGGGGAAAAAAGTTTATTCCTTTGTTGCTGTGCTGTTGAAATGAGCCCACAGAGCCTGCGGGCAAAATCAAAGAAGACGACGAGGGCTAAACACGTCTGTATCCCAGACGACTGCTCGTGTTGCCTATGGGTGACTGGTGCTGCCGAGGTTCACCTTCCGCCCCAGCAGCATCTCCCGGCTGCGAAGCAAACCGCCCGAGGCGCTGATTTGTTTCTGCAGCCGTCTTGTTGTTTCCTTCCTTCTGCATGCAACTACATCTCTATTCATCCGCAAGGCAGCAGAGACGGGCAGTGGGCCCGCATTGATTTACAGAAGCGCCAATGCAATCCATACAGGATCGTCTTGCTAATTCAAACACTTATTAATTTGTTGCATCACTGGAAAATGGATATGAACACATTGTCACCTAGAGCAAGATTGATTAGTTTGATCCTTGAGCATTATGTAAGAGTGTAAATTGACTTAACTGTGTTGATTTCCTTAATTTTGGGAGATCGGAGATCAGCCATTACTTCACATGTGAAGCTAATCTTGTCCCCCGATCTTATTTACTTCAGCAAAGGTCTAAAAATCAACCACTGTCCTCTTCTGCTCTCCTTTTAGAGAGGTTTGATTTACAGTCCCACCCACCAGGTCATGTCTACACGTTTGCAATTAACAGTAGTTGCCATCTCTGTGACTTTCTTGCTATATTTAGCGACATTTCGGACAGAAAAGAAATTGGTGTAGGCCATAATCTCAATCGGCAGGTCAGCTTTTTAAACCTGCCGATTACCTTTGTAATCGGTGCACCCCTACAGTAAATTCATAGGCTGATATATTGCTGGCAAAAAAAGAAGCTAGATGAAGTAAAAAGTGTAAAAATAAACACCGTAATACCTCAAACTAACACATGTGCAACGTGGTATAAACTCCTAATGCCTTTTGATGCAAATAGGACACAGACCAAGGATCATGTCCGTTATTCAATACAATTTATTAAAAATTGGCATGTCAGACATGACTTGGACTATTTTCAGCGATAAATATGAGACTAACAGCATTAAAGTAAATCCCGACCAGCTGTTTGTATGTTTCAGCTGACATTTTGATGATTAATCTTTGGTGAGGAGTTCCAAGTCTTTAAGCCTGGAGGGTCTCTTTGCCATTACCCTAATGTTTGGCTCCCATCAGATTCAGGTCAGAACTCTGGCTGAGCCACTCCCTGGAAGTAAAGATTACTTCCAGAAGGAAAAACCTGTTTATTAAAACTGAGTTTAAACTTAAACCTGCTAGAAATATGAAAATGTTTGTCCTCAAATTCACATGAATTCAGGGCATAAGGGGAGGCGAGGAGCGGCTTGCAAAATTATCCACACCTTAGTACATTTGAACTTTTTGCTGTGTTGAAATCACAAATTATCTATGCATTTTATCACACAGTTTTCTCAGTTTGTACAGTTTTTGTACATTTTGTTTTTTAACTTCATCAGAGTCCTGCTTCATTTGGACTGTCTCCGTCTTCCTCCCTTTTGTTTACCCCCTCAACCGTTTTAGGTCTCCGAGCTGTTTTCATGTGCGTCCCGTTAACACCGGGGTGCTTATCGTCCCTGACTATGTTCAACGTGTTCCGCATCGCAGAAGAGCGACGAGCGAATACGGCCCGGGTCGCGCGTTAGCATTTCCAACACAGCTTGAGCACGGCTGTACCTCATAATTAAGAGCCCAGAATTCTCAGTTGAGTGTGACATAAATAAACGAGAGCGGGAAACACCGCGACGCATGACTAAATCGCAGGTGATCGACAACTTGAGGATGCCGGTTCTGGCTGGAAAACAGGTTGAGATTAACATCATCCGTCTTCATAACACCGACATGAAAATGAATGATCAAGGTGTGGTTTCACTCTGTCCATGTTTTTTTTGCTGTGCTACGTTTATGTACAAAAGACGTGACTATAGACAGCAGCTGTTGCTGGTGAATGACTAAAGTCAGTGAAAATGATGAATATTTTAAGATTTCAAACCAAACCAAAGGGTTTGAACTTGAAACGTACCAAAGAGAGAAGTGCGTCTTCTCTTATTTTGCAATATACAAACTGTTTTCAATCAAGTTTGTAGTCTACACTTAATATCTTAGATATGGTTTCATACATATTTTTCAGATAGGAAAACACATGCAAGTCAGCATATATGCATCAGCATTGCATTTTCTCCAAAACTTGTTATAAACTGCAGTAGTGGATGGAAGAAGCTGAAAGTCCCATTTCTTTTTAAATGTTTTTTTTCTTCACAAAATCAGGCCATGTTCTCAAATTAAGGTAGATCCTTAATTTGAGAATTCATGACTATATTTTATTGTATTATACAAACATCACACAATTATTTAAAATATGTTTGTGTTTTTGCTTTCAAACAAGCTAATTTATCTGTGGATAAATTAGCTTGGGATAAAAAAAAAAGGCATCTTGACCAAATCAGGACTGGAAACACTCTTCAGTGAATTCACCACCATAATATGTGAGAGGTTATCTGCACAACAGTGATATTCCAAAATAATTGTCTGCAGACATTTTTTTTGTTCTGAGAAAGAGAGCATATAAAAAGGTAAGACAAGGATAAAAAAACATTTCTCACCTGAAAAACTTTATGCTCACAAACAAGAGCAGAGATACCCTCAATACTGGCTGCTGACTTGCTGCCACAGCTCTCCTTCATCTCTGAAGGATTTGGTTTCTTCAAGCAAAGTTTCAAATTGTTTCACAAGCTTCAGCAAAAAAAAAAAAAAAAAAAAAAAAAAAGAAAGTTTTGAATAGAGTTCTCAGAAAAAAAATCTGTTTTCTCCTGTTCTACTACTATAAACCTCACCCACTTTTTGGAGACAAATACACACAAGATATTTCCATTTTAGTGAAGCCTGGCTTCAGACACTTGCGTGTTACAAAAGTGTGTATGAAATACTTATCTGCTTTCCGTGGTAAATGAAGAAGCATAGCTACAAGAGCTGCAGCAGGTTGCCAGTATTCAGACTTTCCTATGTAGAAACATGATAAAGCTATTTATTTCCCAACAATTCTTTCTATATAGTTATATTAAAAATGCATTAAAAGAGAGCCAAGTGAAACCAAAGTCAAATTTCTTATTTGTGTGCACAAACCGGGCCATTAAAACTGACTCTTATTCCTTGGAGATAGAAAAGCTGACAGTAAATAGTTTCATACTTCCAAGTTTTCTAGGTTTTCTGGCTCTAAAACCTCCTGAAAGTTTCCCCTGTAACTCCATTTTATGCTCCTCGTCTCTCCTTTCATGTCCTTTAGCTTTAGCCCTACAGCTATCATCCATAACTTCATAGCAGTTTGTGTTCTATACAGCAGATTTGATATGAAATGTCTTAAAAATAGGATTTTATTGAAACAGAAACTTTACCTCTAGGAATTCAACGTAGTTTTTTGGGGGGGTTGGAAATAAAATTCAAATTGCCTTTACAGCACAAATATTACCTGATAATACAAGAGCTGAAATCAAACTGGAGGTTGGTGTTTGTTTGCTAATCAAAGAGTGTCTGAGAGGGATAATCAGTCAAATGTCAAATATAATTTTCATCTGCATGTCCTGATCAAATAACACTTTTCTGAAATGACAACAGAATAAAGTGTTAGAAGAAGTCTCTCTTCCCTCCGTTCGTTTTGTGCTTGTTTGCAGGAGGCTAATTAGCTTCTCACTTCTCCCGGGGAAATTTGAAAGCGCTTGTACTTCAACACAGAGTGCGGTTTAAGAATGGACACGATGCGAGGGGCTGAAAATTAATTCCAGGCCCGTTATTGACTGGGATTAATTTTCCCTCCTGCTGAAAGTCAAATTGTTGAGAATCTGGAATTCAATAAGAAGCTGATGAGCATTTCGGCTCGCAATGAATTCCAGTTAGTTACAACTAGACTTCTCGGGAAAGTGAGGCACCATTTTTTATTTATCTTTTTTCTTTTTCCTCCTCCATCCCTCCCAGCTGAGTGTTTTTGCTGAGGTTGCCCCGTCTGTCTCTCTGGGAGCCTGCGGTTCCTGCTCAAGTAAACTGGTGTGCCCTCACAAGCATATTCCCATTTTCTGCTTCACTGAACTGGTGGTCCCCAATAATCCTAACACCATCATTTAGTTAGGCAGGCTGTGGAGTGTTTTCATTTTTCTCCCCTTTTTTCTCTCCCCTTCTATTTTCTCCATCGCACACAGTCGGCTTGGATTCCCTGCGCCTAGCGGAGGAGAATTAATGTGTATAGTTTGCAGGCCGTCTTCTTTCAGCCTCCTTGAAAGAAGGGAGAAAAGAAAAAAGTAGAATCAGCTCAAGAAAATGTGTTTTAAATTTATTTGGAAGCCGAATACTTTTATTCTGTTCTGGTTTCCTCTCTCGACTCTGCCAGTGTCTCTCTGCCGAACCTTCTAGACGGAGCTGGTCGGTCTTCCTAAAAAAAAAAAACAAAAAAAAACGAAAAGGCTTTCACACACAGCCAGGGTGAAGAAGTGCTTTTCCATCATCTCTCTGGTGCTCTGTCATGCGGACAAGCAGCTTGGAGCAGAACAGCTGCTGTGCTTTTATACCGGAGAGAAAACGAAAAGTGAAAAGAGTGGGAGCGATTGAACGAGGCCTAGCGACGGAGAAAAGGAACACGGCAAGGAAGAAATTGGCAAAGTTGAGCGTTGCTGTGACACTGGCACTCAGTCAGGTGCGTTTTTTTTTTTCTAATGTAAAGCAAAGAAATGAAAGCGGGCGTACAATGACTTTATAGCAGCTTAAACGATGAGCGAAGGAGATGACCTCAAAAAGACAGGAAGTACTCGACGAAGACGATGTGGAAGCAGGAGAAATAATAGTTAAGCCTCGTCGCTTGTCCTTTGCTCCATGTCCTTTAAGACAGCAGAATTTTTCCTCCTTGGAGATAAGGATTTGATTATCCAGGACAAGCTTTGCTTAAGCTCAGACCTCTTCGTTCCACAGGCGGGAAAACGTCACAGATTAAACAATATGCTTAGGATATAAATCAAAAAGGAATCTTGCACAATTGGAAGAGTAAAACGAGCATCTTTTCAGAGGTCGGCGAAGAACAAAGGCAGCCTGGGCTTACGATGATGGACGCAAATCCTGAGTCCTGGTAACTATGTGCTCCGGCTTCCATCTTAAGTACGGCTGACAAGAACTTTGATCTCGCACATCCAGTCACCTGGCTCTCCTCCACCAGCCTGGATAAGTCTAGACAGATAACGCACACAAGTTTGTTCCCAGAATTTCAACGGTTTGCCCTGTCAGACTCCTTCTTTCTGAGGTAGTCCTACCTTCCACATCAATTTAGGGGACCAGACCGAAAAATAGATCGTACCTGAGCTGGTTTTCTCAGATCGCTCGAAAAGCTTAACTTAAACTGATGCAAGCACGGTCAAATGAAAGTTATTAAATGTTAAAGAGAGAGTTTTTTTTTTTAACGTTGAGGTTAAGTGAGGTTATTAATGGTAATCAGTCTCCAGTTGTCCAACTGTTGTTGTGGCTTTCCATTTGAACACAATGTCAGAATTTCAGCGTTTCAAGTTGGAAAACTCAAACATGTCTCCCTTGTCCTAGCTAAGTTAATAAGCTGTTGATTAGAAAGTTACAATTAAGAACAAATTAACAGTTCTGGGAGTATTTTCTATGTGGAAGAAAAAAGGGAGTGTGTCCCATATAAACTGCAGGGTTTACAAGCACCGTCTCTGTTGGGGTTTTCGGGTGTTTGGCTCCGGTGTTTAAATGAGTAATGACAGTATGATCTGTGGCATGTGTTTTTTGAGCACTTAAGAGCAGATGTAAATAATTTTAGAACATCATAAAGACTAGCCTTGACAGAGTGCACTGTGTTGTTGTTTTTTTTTAACCTTAACTCCTAGCTCCGCTTATCTAGATTAGGAAGTAGGTTATATGCTGCCTCAGTGAGACAGACAGTAAATTCCCAAAAATCCAGGCATCTGTGCTGAGACTGTAGTCCTCCTTAAAACTTCACGTTTGACTGGATTCACAGCTCAAGAAAACATATACAGCAAGCAAGAAAAAAAAGCCAAGGACCAGAGAAGGCTGTCTATGTTACAGTTTGTGTGTGTAGCAGCTTGCTGGATGGAGGATATTGGGAGGATATTGATTTTAGTGTCTTACCTCCAGCCCCTCTCACCTCCTGTGCTTTGTCCCCTTTAATATCTTGTCATGTATGTAGGCAGACCTTCTCCAGCAGTCTGACACAACACAGAGCTGTAATTAAAGTCCAAACATCTTCCTCCAAAGTGAAAGTTGAAACCAGAAGTTTATTTTACACTGAACAAAAAGACATGAACTTTTTTTTTTTTTTTTTTTTTTACACTGTCTGAAGTTTAATCAACCCAGACTTCTCTTGCTTTAGCTTGGTTAGAATGACAAAAATTATTTCCATTTGCTAAATGCAACAATGTTGTACCAGACGTACTGGCAACCGTAGTTTGGAAACATTTGAGCTACTGGGATTTTCACTCACCAGTGTCTCTAGGGTTTGCAGAGAATGCTCTGAAAAAAGATAAAACATCCAACGAGCAGTATTTGTGTAGATGAAAACGACTTGCTGATGTTGCACTGTGTTGAAATCAACAGTTCAAACAGGCAATGTAATGACGTACAGCCAGGGTATTCAACTCTAGTCCGGTGGGCCGGTGTCATGCAACTTTTAGATGTGTCCTTGATCCAACAGACCTGAATCAAATGGATGAATTACCTCCTCAGTAGGGAATCAGTCCCACCAGAGTCCTGCTAATGACCTGATTATTTGACTCGGGTGTGTTAAAGCAGAGATTGATCTAAAAGTTGCAAAACACCGGCTTTCAAGGCCTGGCTTCGAAGACCCGTAGTGTAGAGGATGTTTTCTTGGCACAATGAATCTTGACCAGGTCCATCTCCTTACGGTCTGTGTACCTATCTAAATGAATAATCAACAATGTCGCAAATCATATTAAGCTAATTTCTTTCACAAATGCTTCATTTTACTCTATTGCCTATAGGGTTGCCCCTTAGGATGTGGTGGAAGTGAAGAGATTTGCATCATGGGCATATTGACATATGGACATAGTGCGTGACGTCACTCTCTTCAAAACGCGGTGTACTGCACCATGATGGACATCAAAACTACCTATGCACTTGTGAAGAAACAGACAGTCTGTTGCCTAATATCACTTTTTAGTTGATTTCTCTTTAAAATGGTCATAGAATGCTGAACATTTGTGTGGTCAAGGATGGAAGCCAAACGTGTCATTTGATTCCTTAACTTTTAATTAGGAAAGGTATGGCTAGCACCCGTCAATCATAAGGACTAGCAGCCCTCATGCATTCGCAAATTAGCAGTGAATACTTTCTATGAGATGAAGATTGACATTCATGTACTTTTAAAAGTACATCATTCAATCACATATTGCATTGTGGAGAAGGTATGATTCTAATCATTAATGTCCATGGATGGAATGCCTCACACATCATGTATGCATCTAGACTCTTGCATGCTTTTAAGTCTGCTCTGGTGTAAGAGGAAATGCCATTTATAACAGAGTCATATAAAACGTGGCATGAATTCAGACAAAGTCAGCAATTTGACCAATACATCAGAAGGGAAGATGTATAGGTCGGGTTCTAAGCTAGCTATTTCCAACATATGTAAATACCGCTGTCTGTAAGTACCAACTAGGTGAGCTACTTCCACAAAGTAGCTTTACTTGAACAAGTAGACGATACGGCTATATTGGCAACTTGGGAAAACAATCGCAGTTGTCCTGTCAATACTCCCGTCCTCACTTTCGACATCCGTCATGGTGCTTTAACATAATTAGGTGATGTAGTTGCCAGAAGTCATTAGCTAATACTTCTGCAGCAACTGTATATCAGTATAGTCCAAAAGGTCTAAGGGATGTACTCTGAAGGAGATCCAAGACATTTTTACGCTGGCAAGAAGAAGCTGGTATAGTTTGTGTTTATACTGTCCTGGAATGTTCTAGAATTGTTCTAGACGAAAAGGTAAATTGTCTCAAACCTTTTTTTGTTCAAAGCACACCTTTACAAGATTTCATGGGAGGTTACTTTTATTCCATACATCGTATCTAGGTGAGTCAGATGCTGTTTAGCAAAACCAGGTTAGTTTGCTGCTCCAGGTTCTGTCACGTCTCATGGAGTTTACTTTAAGGATGGAAGAACTTAATTTAACATGTGTTCAAAGTTTATTTGGCTTTCAGTAAATCTCGTAAGGAACATAGAAATGAAAGTATTAAATAAAATCAATTTATGTTATGCAATTTGGTACCCGCATTTCTTGGAAAATGCCTTGAAACCGCAGTATTTGTGTTCAAGCCGTTTGTAACGTGAGAATTTCTATAACTGCCTTGTTTAGCATTGATCTGCAAATATCGTGTGAAAAGTTTTGGTTTTAAAATGTGATTTATTTTCTCATGGCAAAGTCAAACTTTAGATTGTAGGTGGCAAACAACTGTAAATGAATGAGTTTATCTTAAAAGATGGACATTTCATAGCAAATCTCTGTTGAATTATTTAGATGTTTGAAATTCTTGCACCATTTAACTGATGTTTTCTAGTGAGAAACCAGTAAAAAGAAACTGAAGAAAAGCAAATAATTTACCAATGCCTTCCTGTCTAATGTGTTGTTGTAGAGTAGATGGATAGCAGGCACTGGGTTTACTTTCAGACCACATTGATTACCACTAAAAAGACATGCTGAAGTCTGGTTGGAAGGTTTGTGGAAAGTTTTGTGTTATTCAAGAGCCCAACATATGAAACTAAATAAATACAAGACTGTTCAAATCCCCGAGCAAATGTCTACATCAGCAAGTCCAAGAAATGTCAGAACAGTCAGTTTATAATCCACACTGCCACTGCTAACGATGTTATCTTGATTAAAATTAACGGATCATTTGTCTAAAAAATAAATGGACCAACTTAATATCAGTTTTATTTGTTAAGCTTGGAGAAGAATCGGATTGCAATGAATAATAAAACCACAAACTGTGTCTACAGTTCTTCTGAAACTGCTTCTTTGCATGGTTTATATCAGAAATGTCAGTAATTGAGAGACGTGTATCTGGAGAACCGAAATTAGTAGAGGCTAAATTGCCTTCAGGCCTGTATCAGTTTATGTAAGCCATTTCCTGGCCTTTATAGCAGATCATAGAAAGTTTAAGCCGATTTCCTCTTTATTTCTGGCATTTCTTTCCAAAAGCTTTTGATGATGTCATTACTGAGAAATCTGGATCTGAGATTTCATCGGTTGCTAGCTAACTCTCTAAAAGTAATTCAGGATCTTCCATAGGTAAAAATTGATTCTTTTACTTGCCATTCATCCCTGTTAACAAAATGAAACCTGGGAATTTAGGTGTTATTAATTTAGGGCAGTGCGCCACAGTAAAGGGCGAATAACACAGAAAAACCGTTGAATAACTCAAAACCATTTGTGGTCTTAATTTTTCTCATTCTTTGTTTCGGCTACGTTACACACACTTGTTGGCAACTGACTGACAACGTCACTAATTTATCAGGATTTGACACTAAAAACATGCAACCATTTCCCACACGAAGAACGAAACATTCAGCAAGTTACAGTATTATATTTTCAGGTTTGATGTTTATTTTGCAATTATTAAGAGATTGTCTAAACACAGCTGTGGTTGATAAGTCATTTTAAACACCTGTTCTACTGATGATCTGTCAGAGTTGGTGTGTGGGTCACCTTATTTTTTAACAGAACCAAAAGACAGAATTCCACAGCACGTCTACATGTTAAAGTTTCAAAGTCAAGCTAGCATCACTGACCTAATTCCTTCTTCCTCGTTATTTTTAATTAAGATTTTTTTCCTAGTTGTTGTAGTGTTAGTATTTATCATATATACATTTAAGATTTAGCGGGTGATGTTGACAGCGTGACAGCTAACATCAGTGATACTCACCGTCAGTGAACAGGTCTTTTTTGCCCTGGTGCGTTCGATGTCACGTTGCAACATGCCTATACATGAGATGTGAGAAGTGTGATGGTTATGTCCAAAAAAATCAGTATCAAGCCATTTTATGCTGTGTTCAAATGCATGCTAGTGTTAAAGGGTAAGAAAGCAATTCGATGTCACGTTGCAACATGCCTATACATGAGATGTGAGAAGTGTGATGCTTATGTCCAAAAAAATCGGTATCAAGCCATTTTATGCTGTGTTCAAATGCATGCTAGTGTTAAAGGGTAAGAAAGCAATTTTAATTTCTGTATGGCAAAACAAAAGAACAGCTTACCTAATGTAACTGAGGTATTAAAGTCAAAGAGAAACATGAAAAACCTACAACTTGGTTGTTCTCCATTAGAGAACGTGGAAAAGAAACCTTAAACTAAAGAATGTGGAAGGGAGGAAAAAATCAAGAAGGCTTTAATTAATTAATTACCAAGGCTTTAATTTGTGATCAAAAGCCTAATAAAGGCTTCCATCATCAAACACAAATGAGTAAGCTGTGTAAGCAGCGGTTTGAGAAGTGATCAAATGAAAGTAATTACAACTGTTTCTGCACCTTTTTAATCATTCTTTCACTTGCGGGATCAGATGGGTTAGTAGGATTCGAGATTTCCTCTTTTATCGTCCCTTTGTCACTGAAGTCAGCTAAATGGAATGAGGAATCCACCAAGTTAATTTAGAGACCTGCAATAAACGAGAGCCGGAGTGGACGTCCTCCGCAGTTTAATTAATTAGAGTGCGTGTTCGGAAAAAACGGGAAACAGAGAAAAGCTGATGTCATGGCTTCGATGGAAAGTTGGTTAGTTGGTTAGCTCTGCCGACGCTTGTATTAGAGTTTAAGGAGCTTTGGTCTTATATGCAAACGTCAGGCTGATAAAGGTGGAATAACCATGCAGTGCTGAAAGTGTGGTGCAGTTTATTTCATTGCGTAAAAGCCAGTTAACACAATTGATGCCCCACTGAGACATTAAAGTTTTATATCCCTTTGTAACAGACTTAGTCGAACTTTGTTCCGTAAGCCTTTGGGAAACTGCGCAGGAGCAGAAATGTTGATCCTGGATCATTTTCAGAGCTCTTATACCTTTCCCAATATCATTTTTGAGCATTTCTCATGCATTTTTAAAGGTGTTCGTGAGATTTTACTGCACCTTAACATGTGTGCAGTGTGAATAAATTGTCTTCTTCAATGCATACTTTGAAAAGAAATGTACTCTAGTCTGCTAAAACTATGTTGCACGAGAGTTAAAAGTCCAATTTAGTCCATTTATCCTCTAAGATCTTGTGCTATAATGACTTCTGCTCTTAAATTTGATTTTCCTTTAACCATATTTAGTTCAGTTATGTTTGCAGTTTGAAACACTGAAAGTGAATAATGAAAGCACAAGATTTGAGAAAAGTAGTTTCTCTTTTGAGGATTTTAATTCTTTTTATAGCTGAAGTGAAATAAGCTCCTTTTGTTGAAATCTAATTAATTGATAAAATTATCAAAAAGCTAATACAAAAAAAAGAGATCCACATCTAAAATAAAGAATAAATCCGGCTAAGTGTTTCTAAGTAAATAGCTCGGTTGAAAATGATCCTTGGGCACTCTTCTAAACAAAAACGCCAGTCAATTCATGAAACATAATCCCTGAAACAATGTTAAAATAGAGGAGAGAAGCTTAACACATAAAACAATCACGCCACCATTAAGAGAAATGGTTGTAATAAAATGAAATTCCACACATGGAGGAGCATCGATTTAAAATTCCCAGCACCTGTAGGGGAGTTCGGTCCAACATCAAACGCCCCACAAGATAAAACGCTTCCAAGTGTAAAGTGCATTAAAAAGCATCTGCCTTATTGCGCAATTAGTCAAACACGGCAGGCGGCCTGCAGCGCTAACATTAGGGTTTTGAGGAGGAGGACAGCTTTAGAAAATGAGCAGCTCTGCTCCCGCTGCCTTTCTCTGAGCTGAAATGGGCGGAAATGAACTGGGTTGTTACCCAGGTGAGGGGAGGATCCTTCACAACTCCAAGGATCCACTTTCGCAAACCCGTCTCAGATTCAGTGTTCAATAAAAAAAACCAGAGGAACCATTTGGTCTACTTGTTTCTTAAAGGGGCAGTGTTGTGTAAAACTGACCTTTCTGAGCTTTACGTGTTATGATGTCTTTCCTTCATCAAGCCAGACCTGGAGTGTTGTCTTGATTCTTTCATGCACGTTTGTGAAATCCTTTAATCTCCCTTAGCAACCGTTCAGTTGTGCCTGAGTTGACCTAGCATTTCCATAACTCCCCCCATTCAGCTCCTTCAGACTAGCCAGCAGCAATTAGCAAACACCTGGTGGAACTAGCTACTTCTGAGTGAAATGCTGGTAGAATCTTTGTTAAATGGCTACTAGAGGAGCCACATTGTGACCAATTCCTGAAGGTGGAGTTTTAGACGGAGCAGGAGTTTCTTAAAGAGACAGAGGCCCAATTTCAAGGCGTTAAATTACAAAGTCAAATTTCTTTAGTCATGTTTGATATATACAGCATTTTTGTGGCAACTGAAGTTAACATAGGTACCTGATGGAGCCAATGTATATAATGTGCCAGGAGAAATGCATAACACTGCCCCTTTAAGCTGACATGTTGCCCAACCACACAGTTCCTATGCAGATCTGAAGGATTTCAAGCACAGGGTCAACAAAACTACACCATCTTTCAATATGATTGCCAGAAAAAAGTTGACATCTTTGAATTTCCTTGTAATATTTTGAGGACATCTAGGATGCGGGACGCTAGAGTGTTTCTGTGGGAAGTTTGAGTTTTATTTTCTGACATTTGAAAGGCAACACATGTTGGGGTAACTGATGGCACTAAATTACCATCATATATGTATGCAAGTTAACCTTGTCATGGACTGGTGATGGGTTCCAGGAAGTGCTTAGCCATGCTACTAACCTTGGACACAGTTAATCTTATAAAATACACACTTCAGTTATGTGAAAACTGTCCGTAATAGACTTTTCCATTTGTTGCATGTGAGCGGCGCACTGCAAAACTATTTGTACCTCTTTCACACGTTCTGCCACATTACAGCTACAAACTTGTTTGTATTTTTGAAGGATTTTCTGTCACAGACCAGAATTATTTCTCTACCAGCTTTGCACATGAAGATGTTGCGATGTTTCATTTTTTAAAACTTATTTTAGAAATATCAAAGCAGATCAGGCCACTGCAATTCTCTGATTTGATTCTTCACAAAAAAACAACGCATTCAGTATTGCGGTTTCAAAGTACTTTAAGATTTTTAGATTTTTGTCTTTTTCAGCTCCAATAGTGAACAAAGCAAATGAATAAAATGAGGGTGTATATTACCAGTATGCTGTGAGCACATCCTAAAATTAGGACCCTGTTCTTTATCGAGCACAAAGATTACACACACACACACACCCCCGCACACACACAAAAACTACACTTATTGTAATATTCACAGCTCCCTGGAAAACATGAGAAACCTCTTTAATATCTCCGGGTTTTTCTCATATGCTGTCTTAACTGTTTTTAGTTGTGACCCCCAACTTGGAAGTGCAATTTTTAATAACCACTTTAACTACAACACACACACACACCCCCACACACAAAAAAAAAATCTGTCAACCTTAAACAAATGAGCACAGTGTCTTTTTGGAAACATTATCTCATGTTGTGTGCTGAGTAAAACGCCTGTGGGCCAAAAGTTCCTCATTTGCGGCTATCAAAGGAAACACCTTGTCTAACTGCAAGCAGCAGTGCACGCACACACACCAAGCATCTTTCAAAGCAAATCAAGAGAATGGCGGAATAAGGAGAGATAAAGAGCCAAAGTTGCTTTTGCGCTCTCAGCAGCACGGCGCTGGTGCAAACCCAGAAAATAATCAATTAGTTTCCAACACCATGTTTGTCCAATTGTAGCCGGCATCAAAGCCTGATTGGGCTGAGGACGGTGCATTTGGTTGCATGCGAATTTTAAAAAAACAAATAAAAAAAAAAACTTTGATTTTTACCATGAATTTCTGCTGCAGAAGCTCCTGTCCTTATCTGAGGACACAAGCACCTCGTCATGAGGGGGAATATCAAGCGGCTCAGCGGCTTCTTTAAGAACAACTTTGTTTATGTCGTTACTACCTCAGACTCTGCAGATAAATTTGCTTTACGCCTTGAGCCGTTTGGTGTTCTCATTCTATCACTTTCAAGTCTGTCAACGGAAACTCCAACCTGTCAAGCTTTGACAGCTTCAGACTCTGCGAGTTGCAGGCAAACCAAACAAACCCGGGCGTTCTCGTCCAAGATGTCAATTAGCTTGAATATCAATTAGAGCAAGTACAAACCCCTCAGTCTCGGATGATGAACGAAAATTACTGTAAAGACGTCTTTATTTACGAGGCAACAATGCACGTCCATGTCGCAGCACTTTGTTTTTGTGCTTCCATCTCATTCCGACAGCCTGTCACGCGTGGCGTGAATTGCGTTTTTGGACTTCTACGCCGGCACTTTCACACTTAAACAATCTCTGACAGAGCATTGAACATTGAATTAGCCTGAATGGTTCCCTTTTCAGGTTGCTTAGGACCAAGTTGTTTCTATCTACCAAATGCCAGAAGAAGTAAAGTGTGAATCATAATCCTGGGACCTTTTGTGTCTTGAGGTTATTCAGGATTGCTGATTTTTGTTAATGTTCCGTTAACAGCTCATTCGTGTTCAGACTCTTAGTCCCTTTTTGTATTCTGATCTTTGTTTAGATGCTCACTTTAGTATTAGAGTTTAGTTTTTTATTTATTTACCTCAGCGGTTCTCAATACTGGTCCTCGACACTGGCCTGCATCTAGAACCCTGAGGAGGCAGTAGACTGATTTCAATCAGGTGCGCTGGAGCTGAAACATATCTAAAACTTGAACATCTGTGAGAGCTGAGGACCACTGAGTTGGATTGTTTGTCGTGTTGGGTTTGTTGACTTTGTGTTATCTTGTGACGAACTGGCAACCTGTCCAGGTTGCACTCTGCTCCCATTTCTCCACTGTTTAGTGGCCTGTCTTTTTTAATGCTTGGTTTGTTCCAGTTGCTTGTTCCTGGATTTTTACGCTCCTAATAATAACTTGCTCAACATACGAGATTACTTTGCTTTTACTCAATTTGGGAAAGTCCAGATTGATTGTGCTTATCATTAATTCAAAACAGAAGCACGTCTGTGGGTGTATTTTAAGACACCACCTAAAACATACTGCTGTCTTGATGTCATTGAAAAATCCAGAGAAATCAACTGGATGTGGAAGAGAAATATGGACTGCAGCAAGTATGGTCCAGAACAGATAGCTGCAGCTATCTGTTCAACATAAAAAAAATGTCCAGCCATCATTGTATTTGGTAGAAAAACAAATTTGGTGAATATGTTTGGGTGTGAAAAGTGTGTATAAATCACAGAACAAAAGCGAAAACCTTGTGAAGAAGTCTGCAGCCACAATGAAGACGAGTCCTGGAATGAAAGCCTCTGTTAAAGAAGAAGAAGCCCTTATTTAAAGGGGCAGTGTTATGTAAAATTGACTTTTTTTAACTTTACATCATATTGTAATGTTATCCCCTCATCAAAAACACATCTACAGTGTTGCTTTAATTCTTTCATGCATGTTTGAAAAAAAAATCCTTTAATCTCCATGGCAACCATTCAGCCATTGGGCCTAGCTCCGCCTGTGAGGACGAAGCTCTGAGCTCTGAGCTTCTGAGCTTCTGCCTCACAGAGCAGCCCTCCCCTCCACTCAGCTCCTTCAGACTAGCCAGCAGCAATTAGCAAACTGAGTGGAACTGAGTATCTGCTGAGCTCATTATAGGAGCTGCATCACAGTGAAAACACGTCTGGTAAACACGTTGCTAACGGGTTAATAGAGGAACAAAATTATAATGACTTCCTGAAGGCGGAGTTTCAGAAAGAGCTGGAGTTTTTTAAAGGGACAGAGGCCCAATTTACAAAGTAAATTTTCTTTTAAGTCATATTGGATATAAACAGCATTTTTATAACAACTAAAGTTAACATAGTTACTTGATTGTGCTATAAAATGGTTTTATGTGCTTGGAAAACACATAATACCGCCCCTTTAAAAGCAACACTAAAAGTCAGATTACAGTTTGCCAAAGCAATCAGGAAACCTATAAACCTGACTCAGTTACAACAGCTCTGTCAGGAGAAATAAACCACATAGTAAAGGCTGTAAAAAAAGGGTAAAGTCCTTATCAAGACCCCACACAGATACTTTTGAGTCGCATAGGGAGATTCCTGATTACCAGGGCAAAGGCTCTCCTTCTAAAAACAATTAAAAAGCAACAGCAACCTTTGACATCTCTTTCAGACAGTAATTGCATCCTAACTGTACCCTGGTCATAGGTCTCCAAACGTCTGCCTGCATCTTTCATGACCATCTTGTGAAGCGTTAATGGCCTGTTTGCTTTGGCCAAGCAGGAGACCAAATTGGTGAAATATGATTTTAGGACCAGGAAGTAACAGTTGAGAGTCCTGATTTAAAAAAAGAAAAATACTGTAGAGAAAAACGCTAGCATAATGTACAACTGCTTCCCCGTTGCATGAAAAATCAAGGATGAGCTTTGAGGAAAATAGGCCAGGAGGAACTGTACTGTGAACAAGTCTGCACATTGTTTATGTGGAAAATATGTGCAAGAAAGAAAAAAAAAAAAAAAAAAAAAGCCACACTCACAGGTGGTTTGGAAATGTAAGGCAAATGTCAAAGGTAGCCACATGGCAGCCGGAGCTCCTGTGGAAACAAACGCTGTGGATTTGCCGATGGATTTCTGCGCTAATGGATGACGGAAAGCCCACTGCAAATGTCTCTCTGTATCTCCCATGCCCAGGGATATGAGATGAAACAAATTCATTATGTGCTTAACCAACAAGAGATAATGCTCAAAGGAAGTTTACTTTTTTTTTTATTTTTTTTTTTTCATTATCACGTAGAATAATAACACAAAATCAGGCATTTCTCTCCGAAATAATTCAAGTCCCGGGGGAGAAACGCAAACAATATTTTAATACGTCCCCGCATGACGGCTTGCAAATGATATAATATGGAAAATTGAAGCGGCAAAGCTCACACTTGCTTATGATTTACGGTATTTCCCAAAAGGTCACTTTTAACTGAAAATCACTTAGCAACTATTTCCTCTTCTATTTTCTGAATAGTTCCTGTCCCCCCACCTCCCGTACGATAATTTAAATAACAAGGCCTCGCAGAGCGCCGAGGGTAAAGGCGTAAGAGTTGGCACAAAGCCGCATTCTCTCCCGTTCTGCTCCGTCCAATGCTTATGCTAATGCTTTAAGTCAGAGTTGGTTGCATAACTTACAGCATAAAACATGTTAGTGGTAAATGTATTCAAACTAGTGTTGCAAAGCACAGCAAATGTCCAGGAAGGTTGTCTTGTTTGTAAAGCTTCTGTTACTCGACACACACTCAAAAAGACACGGACCATCTTGTTTTTAAATGTGTAAAATAAATATTAATGATAACAGGACTTGTATAATGAACTCTTCTCGGTGAGATCGCATCTCTGCGGTTTATTTTCACTGCGGAGATAAAAGTAAACGAGCACGATGGAAATATTTTTAATTAGCTTCCGGAATGAAAGGGAACATTGCATTATGAACTGTTCAAATGCATAAGAAATCATGAATTAATTACAGAAGCTGTTTCGCCTAAAATTAAAGCAGGAAAAGATTAATTTGCGCAAAGAATCTTAAAAAAAATCGGCCTGTAAAGATCTAATGTAGTGCTATAATTTGACTGTTTATGTATCTAGCAGAGAAGTTATCACTTTCCTATGAACACCAGCTACATATCTTACTTGTAACGCTATTGCAACTTAGCTTTTACTATTTAGCTTCTGATGTCAGTTTTGAACCAAAAATCCTCCAACTAAAACTTCATAAATGGTTCTTACATGAAAAAATATTAAGAAATACTACAAACCTGTAAATAAAAAAGTGAAAGTGTTTACTTTTCTAAAAAAAAAAAACACGTCTCGCCATGGTCCTCCACCCACTTCCTGTTGTCTTCTTCTTTGTGGTTTTCGCCAGCAGAAACATCCTATTGTTGGTCATGTGACTCTTGTTGTCTCTGATGACTGAATGTTGTCAGTTTGTGATGTGAAGAAAAATGTTTCCATTGTAGTTTTGTGGAATAAACCAATTTCGATATGACCAAGCGACCACCTCATCTGAGCACCAAAACTTTACCAAAAACAATTTTTTTTTTCAAATTTACCCTGTTTCCACTTAGCAAATTTATTTTTGAAATGTCAAATTGCACAATGATATGGTCAATGGAAGCACAACTAGTGATAAAAAAAACACACACACACTAGTAAAAATAAGGCTAAACTGCGATTAATGACACTAAAATAAACAGTTTAATAAACAGTTTATTGACAGGGTCACAATAAAAGTCATTTTGGAATTGGATCATGACTGGCAGTAGTTTCCTACAAGGATGGCCGTTCTTCAGTGCTTGCATCATTTGTATTGAAAATTTTCCCTCGAGATAGATCATTACCCTTGATTCAGACTCAAGACCAGGGAAATGTAAATTTTTAAAACCATATTTTTTTTTTTTTAATCCAGCAGTTACCAGAGGCAAGTCTGCGCTGGTTGCTGTGTGAACTGTTGGGAACCGTCAGCACGGGTACCGCAGGCTGGGTTCGAAACGTGTTTTTTTGCTGCATCCATTCTACCAAACAAACTAGAGCAAAAATGGACAGGACGTCTCCCGAAAATCCTACCTTTCCATGGGATTTTAGCAGGAAGTGGATGTTAAATGTATAAAAGTTGATCATCAGTAAATTTCATAACCTCTATCAAAGCAGGAGTTTTAGTAGTTTGCTGTATAATGTTTTTTTTGTGTGTTTGGCGAATAGACAAGGAGAAAATACAACAAAAACTACTTTAGAGAAGTAAGAATTGCTGCCTGTTTATTCAGTAGAGTTTGTAGGACTAATTCTTAGCCAACTGAAATCTATTATTCACAAACCAGCCACGTTTAGTCCACTTTAGTCCAGCTCTAGTTTTTGTTCAGTTGCAGAGGTGTGGAGGCACAATTACACTCTGATGTGGACTAAAAAAGCGAACTCTGGTCGACCTAGACCTTGGTCTCGGATCAGTTGAAGTGAACTCTGGTGCTGTTCATATGCTCATATGAAGCGGACCAGAGACCACTCGAAAAGCAGTAAGCAGACTATATAGCACAGGGCATTCTGGGTAAATACAACCAAAACAAACGCAAAAGTTCTAACACTGG
Organism: Girardinus metallicus; assembly: GCA_903067095.1. Lineage (NCBI taxonomy): Eukaryota > Metazoa > Chordata > Actinopteri > Cyprinodontiformes > Poeciliidae > Girardinus > Girardinus metallicus. Next base: position 22,102 of record CAEGAE010057176.1, read on the forward strand.
CAAGAGAAATTATTTGTGGTCTCTTTCCCTAAAACAAAACAAATCTTACAACCACTAACATCTGATGCTACTCCGATTTTGTTTACATTTTGTGAAGAAGGAAGTTGTAGCGTGTCTTCTTCAGAGGTTTTTGTGCCGTTTCCTTCACCGATTCTTGGAGCAGCGGCTCCACAGGCGGAGGAGGAAATATGTTTTTCAAAGGATTTGGTTCATTTGACAGTGTGAACGCGAACTGCATCAGCAGAAAATGTTAACAAACGTTGAAATTTTGGTCCCTGATCAAACTGAGTCTGCCGGGCTGTCAGGTGTGGAAAGGATTATTCACTCATGGAAAACATTTTAGTGCTTTATCTTTTTCTTGTGGAAATCCCACGAAACTAACTTCAAGTTGAGAGAAAAAGATAAGGGACACCATCTCAGACTGAGCAGGTCTTAATTAGCAAGTTGGATGTTAAGGTTTGTGACAAAGTTGTACAACAAATTTGGAAGAGTTGTTACAGTGAACCAAACATAGCACATCTCACACCAACTGTCAGGCACTCTGGTGATGGTGATGGGAGTGTTGAGGGATGTTTTTGACCACAAATTTATTTGTATACTATTAACAATCTGGAGCCATATGTCAAAGAAGCAATTCGGTCATTTAGAAAATGATCCTAGCGCACCAGCATATGTCCAACAACATGAGCAAAAAAATAAATCTAGCAACACCCGCAAGTCCAAACCCCAACTTTCAATTAGCAACGGTATAAGAAACAGTCAAAACCCATTCACAAGTTACTTCTGCTAATAATATATCTAGAAACTACCGAGTTATGAGATGTATTAGTTTCTACTCTGACTATAATGATGGTCTTTTGCCCATGACTGGCATTCTAAGGACAAAAGTGCGACGTTACTGTAATCCTGGTGTATTTTAAATAAATTCATAACAGACATTCCATGAAAACCTCATAACATTATCATGAAAACATAGCATAATTCATCTCTGTTCAAAAGCACACCCTAAAGGAGGTTATCCGCAGTTACAGTTTAGTAAATGTACGTGTCATGTTGCCATGGAAGCCTGTATTCAGGTGTCACTTCTGTGCCTGATTTCACATTTCAGCTCCAGTATCAGCTCGGTAAGATATGGATTCATAAACTGCTGGTCAAGGACAAATGTTTGATCGGGATCATGAGCAAATATGCTTGTGTATTGTTTAATTAGTGAGAAATTCTGCAGCTACATGTCTTGTCTTTTGGTAAATATTACATTGAATGATTGTGTTTTGACCTGACTGAAAACCAAAAGGTTTTCTGGAAACACGTTAAAAGTTTCAGAAGCTGCTGGAAGGAATGACTAGTAAGTATAGCAGTTAAATTTTACACCACTTAATTTTCTGCTGATTTTCTCTTATTTATTGCAATTGGATTATGCTTTCATGCAGTATTTTGGCATATTTTTCAATTCTCTCATGAGTATCGTCAAAACTGAGTCAGAAGATGGAAAAACATGTGAAAGGGACATTGTTTTAAGATTAAGTTCAAATTTGTGTTGATCAGATCTTAGTCCACTCCAGAATTCAACAGGCTTCTTTGTGGTTGCATTCACACAACAATTACCCTTAAATAATGTTAAAGAGACCAAATGTTGCCCTTTTTGTAATTTGCACATGTCAAGCAGCAGCAGCAGCTCAGGGACAGAACAGCTTGTGTTAGCTCACCACAAGCTGGATAATCTGAGTGACAACGGCATTGTTGGTTGGAGTGCTGCGCTCTCTGTCGCCCACATGGAAACCACCAGTCGATTAACTTTGGCTTTTTTTATATTGCTTCTGTAGGAAAAGAAAAGTACAAAAACATGTTTAAAATGCCCAAATTTGGCCATAAAAATATCTTTTTTTGAATCTTGTCATTAAGATGAAAAAATTGACTGGAATTTCGTACTAGGAGTTAAATCTGACATTTTCAACAGTGTGACACTGTAACTAGGATTTTTGGTGTCCTTATTCTTCCTGTAAACCTGGTCAAATTGAAAATTTCACTATCAACATAGAATTACACCACACATGATCTCTTGATTTAAAAAAATTAAATAAAATAAAAAATCCAATCATGAGTTTACATACTGTCATAATATTCTTAGACTTGTATTGATTTAAACATTTCTTTGAATCGTGGATTATTAGCACAACACATGACTTCTACTATTTTCTTTTAGCAAGAACTATTAGCACATGTTGGAATCTGTTTTAGAATTTTACTCATTTACGTTGAGTGAAAATTATACACACAGGCTAACATTAATGCTAGCATTCTCATACACCCCTGTTGATATGTGGATACATTTCTCTTACTAGGTTGCAGAGACACCACATGCCTTTTGTTGCCATTAAAAAGATCCTGCAGATTTGGTCACTCTTATATAAATTGGTTCACGCTACATTATACGTAGTATGAACAACCTTTGGAGATATAGGATTTTTTTTTTATAAGCAAACAACAGTTCTTGCCTGAACCTTTAATATTTACGTGTTTCTGGTATGCATGTAAATCTGATGCACAAGTAACATCCACAAATGGCAATGGACGACAAAACCACTTGTCTTGGCCCACTGGGGGTTAATTTTTGCGTCAGAAAATGATCTGTTGGAACCCTAGAAAAGACTAATGTTGTGTTCAGTTTGTGCTGAAAGGAGTTAGCTTATCAGTGAATGTGTTAATGCTAAACATGTCGCAGCAGCGCAGACATCCCCATTGCTGATATCAGTGACCACATTTCTAGAGGACGTTTTGCAAAGATGTTACATGAATGATCAGAGGTTTCCGAAACACTTGAAAGCTGAATATATAACTGCACTTTGCACCGATCTGTTGGTTGAATATTCAAATTAACTGATTTAAATCGATGTTTGTTGTTGAGTTTCTATGTTCATTTATCTAGAAGCAACATTTCGGTAAATTTCTTTCCACTGAGAACCTGGAACCGCTTTGGTCGGACAGCATTGTGTGTTTCAGCAGGTCAACATCCAAAAAATATGATTAAATATGGCTTACTGAATATTTATGATTTTTCTCCCGTCTCAGGAAACCAACAAATTTATAGGAGTTCTATTATTTCTGATATTCCGAGTTGTCAAATGTCCATCCAGAATTATACCAAGACCTTGTTGATAGCTACAACAACAATATATTTCATCATCCTAACACCCCAAACTTGTATCATCCTATGATGCTGTATGTCAAGTTCTGACTGGACCTGTACTTCGCATCGTGTTTAGTTAAGTTCTTTCTGTAGGAGCCTGATTGACAGCGTCAGGTTTTTCTCTTCCTGTATGGTGCCATTATATCCATTTTGTGAATACTTGCAGCATGAGAACATTTCAATAATAAATCTGAAAGCTTTTCAGTCGCGTCGATGTGGTAACACATGCAAAAGAGCTGTCGTGTTTTCAGAATAGCCTGGAAAAGGTTTTATATTAAATGTGAGGCACATTTCAACAGTATTTATAAAAGCTTTTCAGATTTATTTAAAGCATATATGTTAGGTTTTCAGTGGTTGCATCTATTTGTGAAAATGTTCCTATTCATGCAGTTCACAAATGTACCCAAATACTTCCTAGAAATGCTACATGAAAAGATCTTAAACATACTCATTTCACAACCTTCTGTCTTCTGTGATGGAGGAATACATGCAACGTGTCTACATTTGATTTTAAGTTGATAAGCATGAATAAAGTGCCACAAGTTCCTCTGAATCATAAAACTGAGATGTTACAGTAGCCTACTGCCACAATCACAGCATCTAATCATGTAGACAATGAGTAAGATATGGCTTCACTCATATTTGTTAAGTTTCATAAGCATTGACTAATTCGATCTGCTGTCTTATAAACAGCAACCTACTCAAGTCTTTATTGCTTGAGATTCCCTCCAAACTCCTCTGTTGTCTGTCATGGTTGAGATGACATGAATAGTGGACTGACATAAGGAGGGACTCGCTCTGAGTCAGAATTTGTCAAAGACATCGCAATTTGTTTCATAGCTACATGTAAATTGAGCTGATGTTTTTCTTAATAAAAAAACACGGTAACCGCACCTCACCAGTGTCATTCTTTCTTTTAGCTCACTTGCCTGCTGTTATCTGGAGCTCAAGCCTCTATTCCTCTAATACCTGGCTGCCATATGTACAGCACAACTACTACAGAATCAATGCAGCTTCATCTTAAATTCATAATAACGTCCCAATAATAACAGATTATTTTAAGATACATTACGATATACTGACAGAATACTTTCTTCGGCATGCCAAACGCTTGAAACTTGAAGCGAAACTGTTTACATGACCTACTTTCCGACTAATTCAGCTAAGAACTATTTGGCAATTTCAAGTAAATTTCGTATAAACATGGTCATTTGTTGGGTCAATGACACATATAAATACATAAAAACAGTGCAATCATGGCAAAAGTAATGTACCTTGTCCTGACAGATCAAGAGAATAAATTCCACACCTTTGATTCCACAATACTCACACTATTCAGTGTGTGAGTATTGGTGTGTTAAAAGTGACATACCTTCATGAATGTACTTTACTTATTTCTCACAGTTTGAACTTCAAAACTTGTTTTTATTGGTTCAACAAATATGAAAAAATAGAAAAAAAAAGTGCAGTTGCTTTAGACCTTTTTAATACCTGGAATCAACCTTGCTAGATTGTAATAATAAATAATTATTATTCTGTAACATCACCGATACTTTAACTATGTTACTGTTCAGACAAGAACAAGCCTTTGATTCAGCTGAGCCAAATTTTTTCGGATTCACATTCTTTCGAAGCTCATTCATGCTAGAAATTAGCTAGCTAGTTGTCCAGAAAAGTAGCTAGCTAGGGAGTTGCTTCCCTCACAACTTATCCTTCCTTGAAAACTAGCTAGCTAGATAGGTAGTTTAAAAAAAAAAGGCTAACTAATGTAGATTCAAGAGCTAGAAAACTAGCTAGCTAGCTAACATAGATACTAGGGCCTCCTCTTACAGCGGTCTATGTTAAACTGTTCTCTATACATCTTTAGTGTGCTCTGACAGTAGGGCTGAAATGATTCCTCGAGTGATTCGAGTATCTCGATTATTAAAATTCCTCAAGGAAAATTGATCTGTCTCGAAGCCTTGTTATATTATGTGTTATTATTTAGCGCACCGTGTTCCGGCCGGGACTTTATTTGGCGCTCTCACTTCCGCCTGAGTTGTTGACGAAAGCTAAGTGTTAGCAGCATAACGTCCAGTTTTCAAGTTCGGCCTGGGAGGATTTTATTGAGTCATGATAATGTCCGGGTCTTTGTTGTTTTTCGGGGGACCAATAAACATCCTTAAAATGACGGGAGCGATGCCTGGAGTACGGCAGCTTTTCTCTTCCCGGAGCTGCTGGTTCGAAGCGAACGGCGGGATTATTTATACAGGTGAGCAGATAGACTGAATACTGAGCTTTAGATTTACTGAAAATACCGGGAAGTAAATTTCATATCATCCCAGTCGCAACAAATGGGTGGCGAAACGCATCATGACGTTACATACCTGGTAGATGTTTCTGTGTGTGACGAATGCAGGAGTCAAATCCCGTCGCTAACATAAACACAAAAGCTATAAATGGCTGTGCAAGGTGAGAGTTCATCTATTGAACTGACTGAAGATGAATACAAATAACAGAAAGCTGGAGTATAGACTTTTTTTTTTATAATAGCCTGCTCACAAATAGGCAGGCTATTTGTGCACCTGCCTCTTTATTATTACACTGAATATAATTTCAGATTTTTGTATAACTTTTCTTCAGGTTAACTTAAAAAGCGAGCTATTATTGTTACAAGTTAATTTTCTAAACTACAAAAAAGTAACTGTTCGGGAAGCTCAAATGTGAAAAATTGGACTGATATTGATATGCAATAGTAACATGTTAGATTTACCAATGTTTTATTTTATCTTTTTTTTTTATCCGATTACCCTATTAATCATAAAAATAATCAATAGATTACTCGATTACTAAAATATTCATTTACAACAACCCTTTCTGACAGTTAGACTCAGCAGTACCGAACAACACCCCACCACAAGCAGCTGATTAAAACCTGTAAGCCAGGTGCGTGATGCCCCTCTCCTACTGCCACTAACTGCAGGGTAATCAGCCAAGAGTCACCTCTGACTAATATCATCACTCCCTTAATCCTGGAACAACTGACTGGTTGAGCATCACTGGGGACGTCTCCTAACTACCCGCTGCAGATGTCCCACTAATCCCGGCTTCTTCCCTCAAAACTTATCCTTCCTTGAAGCCCGAGCTAAGGCAATGAAGAGCTAAAGAACTGCATCGTTAGCGACATTCATATGTAATAAAATAATGAATCAAACCAGTTCAAGCACACCATGTTCCCAGTCTTAAAACTTCCTTTACCCTGTAACTAAACCAGATTCATTATGTAACCGGGGCAACTTCGAATGTCAAAAATGTCATTAATGTTAGTAATTCGTTTTAAAAACGTAAAGCTCATATTTCATATAAATTTATTCAATATTTTGAGCATCTGTTCAATTTTGACAATTCTAATATTAGACAAAAGAAATCAAAGTTTCTTTGAAAAACCAACATGCAATAACTGAAGTTTCTAAAAAACGTTTTCAATTATTTTTTTTCTTTTATTTGACCTTCATTTATACAGGTTGTGATTTATAAGAGACCAGTTTTGAATAAAACTAACAAACAATATTACAAATACTGCAACAAAACAAGCAATTAAAGAATGTGACTGGATTCAACAAGCTAATCAAATATGAGCTAAAAACGAGCAAGTTTCATAAGATTCCACTTTTTGCTATAAAAGTTTGAATTAGTATGTTATATGCTATTTTATAGCCCAGACCATCTTAAAGAGACAATGACATCGTCCACAAATGGGATAAGCCCAAAAAGTTCAATGCTACAGAAGCTAGCTGTTCACAGATGAGCATAGATGTAGTAGCAGAAAATTTAAAAGAAAAACTGTCATATGAAAATATGCATAATCAACAGACGCCTTGAGAGCACAGTGAAGCAAAGCCCATTTATTTGTTTAGGGAGGATTGACAAGGTGACCCTGCTGTTACTATTAATCAAAGGCAACTCAAGACAGGTGGGCTCTTAGCTTTGATTTAAAGGAACCCAGTGTTTCAGCTGGTTTGAAGTTTTCTGGAAGTTTATTCCAGATTTGTGGTGCACGGAAGCTGAATGCTTAAGCTAAATTATGTGGTAGACATGAAATATATCAATCTGGCTATAAATATATTGCGTTACATTTTTGAGATTGCTGAAAAAATCAAACTTTTACTTTTGTTTCTAAATTATTTAAAACCACCTAGATGTCAGTTTGTTTTGGATACTAAGCCAAAAATATTCATCCAATTTCTCTGTAATGAAAAGTAATTTTTACTTCCACACCTTTTACTGCAACTGAGTGAGGTTTATAAAATGATCATAAAGTGTCTTTATTTTCCTCCTGTTTCTGTTTACCTGACTGTTGTGCTCCTCCACTCGTCAGCTCAGACGAAACCTGCTAGTTTCACTCCATCACATGACATCAATCGTGGAGCTGGACTGTAATGTCCGATTGTTTCACCCTTTTAATTAAGGCTCATTTGTTCAAACATAATTCCTGTAGCCATGAAACCAAATCACCTGCACGCGTCAAATCAGAAACGATCGTCTGCTGGCGACGGAGCTCTGCCACCTCTTAATTGAGTTTGCCTGCTGTGTTCAATGGAAAACTCAAGCAAACCACAATTTATTCCGCTACAACTGACAATAAGCCAAATAAATTACTTTGAAGATAAGGTTGGATTTATTTATGATGAGTCCTTTTAAATTACCGTATGCTGTCAGTATCACCATGGTGACTTCAGATCCATGTTTGCATCTTTGATAAATGGATATTATCACTTAAAATATTTCAAAGTTGTTTTTGTGTGTGTGTGTGTTTGCTTTGAACCTAAGTGAACAATAAGAAGCAGACGCCCGGAGTACATCAGTACTGATTTCTAATTGAAAACATTTACATATCAAAGGCTTTAAATGTGATTGCTGACAGTAATTCAACAAACTCCTTTGGCATAATTATGTTGATATGTTGTATTATAGGTTAAGAGGCTGATGAAATACAACCAGACTGTAGCTGATAATGTTCTACAGATAACGCCGAATGCAAACCCCCCCCCCCCCCCCCCCCCCCCCCCCCCCCACCCCCCCAACCACCCACCACACCCAACCCCACGAAACAACTTCTCCCCCGCTCACTTTCTTCCTACCCTTT